>MU718696.1:164874-180340 GCA_026770625.1 Nicotiana glauca
TGCTTCAAAAATAACTTTGAATAGCTTATTATTTTGTTTAAGCACAGAAAGTCACAATTTCATAATATTTTTCTGCTTCAGGAGAAAATTCAATTGTGTTACTTCTTCAGGAGCAAATTTAAAATACGAAATATTGAGTATATATTCCCTCAATCATATTATCTCTTTTGGAGGTGAATTGTAATATATTCACATCAAAAGCGCGTTCATATTTACGAGCTTTATTAATATTGTCACATGCACTTCATGAATGGATAAATATTTATCAAAAGTTCTCATCCTTCAGGGAACGGAACATAATCATCTGAACATGCATTAATCACACCAAATCGTATAATGCTTCAACCTCTTTTAAAATAATGCTATTTAAGGAGCAAATCAAGGCATGCAAGTAATATAGAGAAATTTTCTCTAGCTTATCTTCAATTGTAACCATTGAAAGCCTAAATTATCACTTCTGGTGGTCATAGGCATATACCACTTCTGGTGGTTACCAAAATTTAGTTACAATGAGATATATGAAACACAACCACTTCTGGTAGTTGTATATTTCTTGTAAACTCTGCTGGAGTTTAAGTTGATCTAACAATATTATTTACTTTGTAATCCTTTGTTAGATAATAAGGATGAAAACAAATACCAAAATAAGTATTGTATACGTAACACATAACCAAGTAGGCGATGCTAAAGATATTAAAATATAAGCAAAAGGCTCAAATTAAATTACGAAAATTTGGCCACTCCAGATGTAAGTGATATCTACATCACTACTGCCAAGAAGAAAAACTCACCACCTCAAGCATATATTCAGCCTTATGATGCTCGGAATGAACAAGATCTAACCACGGATGTAAGAGCGTCACCTTACATCAGAGATGAACATTGAAATAGAAATCAAATTCGAAGTAAGTGCTCAAAACGGCAGAGTCTCGTGCTGATAACGTATTATGAAATAAAGACTTTAAAGTAAAGTAATCAAAGACAAGTAGAGAGAGAGAGAGATTTATTATTCAACTTCAAACTCATGTACATAATGAACTGAAAACTCTTCTATTTATAGAAGAAAGGAAGCTGCTGTGTAAGCTGCTACTACAACCTGCTGTATAAGCTACTATAAGCTGTTGTGTAAGCTGCTACTACAAGCTGCTGTGTAAGCTGCTACTGCAAGCCGCTGTGTAAGCTGCTACTGCAAGCTGTTGTGTAAGCTGCTTGTAAGTTGTTACTGCAAGCTGCTGTGTAAGCTTCTTGTAAGCTACTACTGCAAGCTGATGTGTAAGCTTCTTGTAAGTTGCTTGTAAGCTGCTACTGTACCACATATAGATAATCTTCTGTCGGGGGTAATATTTAGCCATAACGGAGTACCGAAATGATAAGCTTCTTCAGGAAGCTTATTTATAACGGAGTAGTAAATGAACATCCATAATATATATATTTATAACAAATTTCTCTTTCTCGTCTCAATATTACTTTGCTATAATTTAGAATTGGAAGTTGAGTGGGACGACCTCACGAACATAGGTATACCTGAAATTATGCTTTTAGTTAGGGCCAAAATAGTAATTACGATCATTTAATAGAAACATGTGCATTGACTAAGGTAACACACGTGTACTCCATCTATATTCATCCGTGTAGAACCCTTACTTATTTTTTTCTCTTTCATTTCATTGTTGCTCTTTCCCAGTTTCTCACATTTCTCCTAATCTGGGCTTCACTCTTTCGGTCAAGCTCTTCCTTTGGTGATTTTTTTTCTGCAAATTGCAATCTCTCTTTTTCTTAACTCTTTCGATATTTGTCCATCTTTGTTCTATATATCATCTGGTTGGACCTCTCTGTTTTGGAAATCTTTTTTTATTTTATTGCAGTTCCTTTATTGGTAATTTGGACGATTTGGTGGACATATAATACTTTCTATTCTTATGAAGAAATTTATAGCAAGAAATTGTTCATGCATGTCACTAAGTGTACCTAATTTCATTTACCTTGTAGTATTTTTATTAAAGGATCTGGTAATTTGACCTAGGGTTTGAATCTGGGGTTTTGACAATTGAAACGCCTTATTGGGATTGAACAGGTTGATAAAGGTTCAATTCATGATGGAACTGGTCTGGTTACTTTCTCTTTGAAGAATCAACGTGTTTTTATTTAGACCTTTCAAAGGTGAGATTTTGGGGGCAGTATTTATCATGGTCAACAAGTAACAACTATAACTCTTGAGAAGAAGAACCCCTATTCTAATTCTGTGATTCCTCAACTTCTGGCATCGTGAAGTTGAAGAAAACAAAGTCAAGAAGAAGAAGAAAGGGTGAGAAGAAGAAGAAGGGGTGTCCAGACAAGAACTCGATATAATCTAAGTACCTTAGATTATATTTGTGGTTTGTTCAACTGGACACGTGGAGCTAATTGGGCCCTTGGATCATGGAAGCATTTTCTATGATGGATCAAATAATAGCCCTCAGATTTGTTAACACTCTAGAACTTTCCCTCACGTGAGTAGCATGTGAGGGAATCAAAGTTTGTTGCTGATAGTTATAGATATTATAGTTAGGAAAATTAGATAGTGACAAGTGTACAGATTTTTCATTTTACTGTTATTCTTTAATTCTTTAGCAATTGTATATATACATGTACAGATTGATGATGAAATACACTGAAAATTTTACAGTCTTCTTCTTCAAATTCTTACATGGTATCAGAGCAGTAGCTCGACCCAGTATTATATCCAATCAATCTATCTATTACATCAGCTTCTTCACTAGAAGAAAATGGGTGACACAACTACTGCTGTTGCAGAGACCAGCAATACTACCAAAGCTGTGACATATGATGCTAATCACCCATATCATCTAAATAACTCTGATTCATCAGGTATGACTCTAGTCAACACAGTTTTTGATGGAAGAGGATGCCTAGGATGGAGGAGATCCATTCTCCTGTCACTATCAGCCAAGAGGAAGCTTGGCTTTATTAATGGAGTCTACAAGTCTCCAGATCTTACATCTCCGGAGCTTGAACAATGGAGTTGTGTAAATGATATGGTTATCTCCTGGATTCACAATGCTCTTTCAAAGGACATTGCTGACAGTGTAATTTACTCCAAGACTGCAAAGGAGCTTTGGGACAGTCTAGAGCAGAGATTTGGGAGATCAAATGGAGCTAAGCTCTATCATCTACAAAAGGAATTATCAGGATTATTCCAAGGAAATAGTGATATTGCAGGATACTTTACTAAGATCAAACGTTTGTAGGATAAATTGGATGCTTTAAATGTTATCATATGCTGCTCTTGTGTGTGTGTTTGTGAAGGAAAAGGAAAATTAGCTAAATCACTGGAGCATCAAAGGTTGGTCCAATTCCTAATGGGACTACATGATATCTATGCACAAGCAAGAGGAAACATTCTCATGATGAATCCCTTGCCTAGCATAGATATTGCTTATTCACTTCTCTTACAAGATGAAAATCAAAGAGAAGTGTATGCAAATACAAGTTTCAACTCAGAATCACTTTCATTCATGGAAGCTGGAGATGCCAAACAACCTAATGCTCAATTGTTAGCAGATTTTGCAGCTTTCATGGTAGCAGGACAAGGGAGAAATTTTCAGAAAACTAGAAATCAAGCACAAAGAGGAACTGCACTAGGACAGAAATACAGCAATGCAGGACAAAAATTCAATAAACCACAGCAAAAGTTTAAAGGAAAAAAGAGGTACAACCCAAATGTATCATGTACCTACTGTGGAAAGACAGGGCACACACAAGAAGACTGCTATGGGATTATTGGATTTCCAGATGATTTTGAATTTACCAATCAAAAGAACTATCAAAATCAGATCAAGGGAAATGCAGTATTGGCACATGAGGATCATGAATCTCAGGGAGGACAGGCTGGTGAGAACATCAACAACTTTGGGAATCAACTTACCAAGGAGCAGGTTGTAGAGATGATGAATATGTATAAACAGGCAAAGGTCACACAAGCAGGAAATTCAGGAATTAATGCCAATACAGTGGCTGGTACTATTCTAAAATACTCAGGTTCAGTGTTTACAACTCTAAATTCAGACACTTGGATCATAGATTCAGGTGCCTCAGAACATATGTGTTTTGATCCTAATTCCTTCTTGTTCCTTACTCAACTTCCTGTACCTTTAAACATCAATTTGCCTAATTCTTTCAAGGTAATTATTACTCACATAGGAAGTGTGTCCATTCTACCAGGTCATGTTCTAAACAATGTCTTTCATGTTCCGGATTTCAAATACAACTTACTGTCAGTTCATAGGTTCTGTGTTCAGTTCAAATATGATGTTTTACTCACATCTATTGGGTGTATGTTGCAGGGCCTTTCAATGAAGAGTCCACCAGTTTTTGGTGAAGTAAGAGAGGGACTTTACATTTTTTATCCTAGTAGTCTTAAGTCCAAGGGACTGTTCAGTAGTAATGTAATTTCAATTCAAAAAGGAAGCAATTCCATTTCAGAGTCTAAGTCTTTCTCTAGTCCTGCTTTTCTTAATGTTGTTTCTGATGTTAAGCTTTGGCATGTAAGGTTGGGACATCTCCCTTTTTCAGCAATGAAACATTTAGATTTCTTTCATTGTGACTCTAGCTCTAACTTTATTTGTGATGTTTGTCCTAAGGCTAGGCAAACAAGGAATCCTTTCCTAATCAGCACCATTAAGTCAAATCACATTTTTGATCTTATACATATAGACACATGGGGGCCTTAGAAGTCCAATGCCTATAATGGTTTTAGATATTTCCTTACTATAGTGGATGATTATAGTAGAGGAACCTCGACATTTTTGCTATCTTCTAAAAGCAATGCTTTTCCTATGCTCAAATCTTTCTTGTCTATGGTTGAAAGACAGTTCAATATGAAGGTAAAGATGATAAGGTCTGACAATGCACTAGAATTGGGGAAAGGGACACAGGAAGCAGCCTACTTGGCTTCAGAAGGAATTTTACATCAATTATCTTGTGTGGCAACACCCCAACAGAATGGAATTATTGAAAGGAAGCATAGATATCTCCTAGAAATTGCTAGAGGCCTAATGTTTCAGGCTAGACTGCCTATGTCCTATTGTGGAGAATCTATTATGACTGCTACACACATCCCGAATAGGTTACCCTCTAGAGTCCTTTCAAGGAAAGACACCATATGAGGTTTTGTTTCAACATAAACCCAAGTATGATTATTTCAGAAATTTTGGGTGTCTATGTTATGCTTCTATATTGGCACAAGGAAGAGGAAAGTTTGATGAAAGAGCAACAACTTGTGTTCTGCTTGGTTATACTCTCCAACAAAAGGGATATAAACTACTGGAATTGTCCACCAGGAAAGTATTTGTGTCAAGAGATGTAAGGTTTCATGAATCCCACTTCCCCTTCACAGAAATTAATATAGCACACCATCCTATCTTCCCAACTTCAACCTTCAACTCTGAATCTATTTTTCCTCTCACCTTACCAGATCAAACACAACCTGATTGCTCAAACCATGAGATAGAAGATGATTTTTTAACACAACCATCAACCCCTTCCTCATTTTCACCTATTCATCACACAGCCTCAACTAGCCCAGCATTTACTGGAGTAGAGTCATGACATACTCATACTTCACTCATACCTCAAGACCCTAATCCCCTGAGGAGATCAGGAAGGATCTCTACTCAACCTCCCTACTTAAAAGACTTTGTGTGTAGTAGCATCATGTTCTCAGATGTAGCTACAACCTATTTTACTCTCCCTTGTCAGCCAAGAGAATGCAGTTTTTCATCCCTCTCACCCAATAACCAACATGTCATGCAATCCATTTCTAATCTAAGAGAACCTTGCACTTTTACCCAAGTTTGTCAGCATCCAGGATGGGTAGAAGCCATGAATGCAGAAATTAAAGCACTAGAAGACAATCACACCTGGGATGTGGTTGAATTACCTAAAGGAAAAGGGCTTTACCTTGTAAATGGGTATACAAGGTGAAGCACTTATCAGATGGGAAAGTTGAAAGATTGAAGGCAAGATTGGTAGTAAGGGGGGATGTTCAAAGAGAAGGCATAGATTATGGTGAGACCTTCTCACCAGTGGTCAAGATGACAACCATAAGATGTCTTCTCACTGTTGCAGCTAAGAAAGATTGGTTTGTTTCTCAGTTGGATGTAAATAATGTATTTTTGCATGGAGACATTCAAGAAGAGGTCTACATGAAGTTCCCAGCAGGTTTGGATCCTCCTAGTCCCAAACATGTCTGCTTTTTGAGAAAATCACTTTATGGCCTAAAGCAAACATCTAGGCAATGGTATGCTAGACTTGCTAGAGCTCTAAGTTTTAAGGGATATTCATCTTCATTAAGTGACTATTCTTTGTTCTTTAAGCGTACAGGGAGCCTTATCTCTATTCTAGCAGTCTATGTTGATGACATACTGATTACAAGGGATGATTTAGATGAGATTCAAGGGATCACAACTTTTCTTAATACTGAATTCAAGGTCAAACATTTGGGAAACATTCATTATATCCTAGGCATGGAAGTTTTGAGAGAAAAAGCAGGATTTATGGTGAGTCAAAGAAAGTTTACCTTAGACATACTGCAGGAATTTGATGTCTCACATTTGCCTCGAGTCAGCTCCCCTTTGGATCCCTCCTTCAAGCTCCAAGATAATGATAAATACCTGCAAAACCCCACTGTATATCGTCATTTGGTTGGAAAGTTAAATTTTTTAACCAATACACACCTAGATCTGTGTTTTGTTGTTCTTACCCTTAGTCAATACATGCAGAAACCATGCCTTTCCCATTTTTCTGCTGCTCTGCGAGTGCTCAAATATCTCAGTTCTGATCCAGGACAAGGGATCTTACTCTCCACTGAGCCATCTTTCTCCTTACTTGCTTTTTGTGATGCTGATTGGGCTTCCTGCAAAGATTCACGCAGGTCTGTTAGTGGTTTGCTTATCACTTTAGGAGGTGCTCCTATCTCATGGAAATCGAAGAAGCAGGCCTCAATTTCTTTATCTTCTGCAGAGGCGAAATACAGATCAATGAGAAGGGTGACTGCAGAGCTTACCTGGTTGGTTCGACTTCTTGACGATCTCTCTGCACCGGTCACTCTTCTGATTCCTCTTCACTCTGACAGCAAAGCAGCAATTCACATCGCCCGGAACCCAGTTTTCCATGAACGAACAAAACATATGGAAATTGACTGTCACTTTGTGCGACAACAATTCCTTTCCGGCCTAATCACTCACTCCTTTGTTCCCTCCAAGGCTCAACTCGCAGACATATTTACAAAATCTCTTTCTGGGGTTTCTCATCGAGACATTTTGAGCAAGTTGGGGGTAACTACGTTCCCCTCCACCTTGAGGGGGGATGTAGAGAAGAAGAACCCTATTCTAATTCTGAGATTCCTCAACTTCTGGCTACACATCGTGAAGTTGAAGAAAACAAAGTCAAGAAGAAGAAGAAGGGTGAGAAGAAGAAGAAGGGGTATTCAGACAAGAACTCGATATAATCTAAGTTCCTTAGATTATATTTGTGGTTTGTTCAACTGGACACGTGAAACTAATTGGGCCCTTGGATCATGCAAGCATTTTCTATGATGGATCAAATAATAGCCCTCAGATTTGTTAACACTCTAGAACTTTCCCTCACGTGAGTAGCATGTAAGGGAATCAAAGTTTGTTGCTGATAGTTATAGATATTATAGTTAGGCAAATTAGATGGTGACAAGTGTGCAGATTTTTCCTTTTCCTGTTATTCTTTAATTCTTTAATAATTGTATATATACATGTACAAATTGATGATGAAATACACTGAAAATTTCACAGTCTTCTTCTTCTTCAAATTCTTACAATAACTTTCATTCATTGTTCCTCATCAATCCTTCCTCTCCATTCAAACTCTCTAATATTGAATATTTTTTACTCTTTTTCAGTTATCCGTGTTCTTGCCCAGTTATTATTTTATGCACAAATTTTGTGCATAATTTTCAAACAAGAGAGTGGAGTGAGAGAGTAAGGAAGAGAAGAGCATGTGACGTTTTTTGCGGCAGTATAAAAAGTAACAACCACTCATTGCATTTTGTTGGAAATTCATTTGTTTCTCCCACTCCTCTACATCTTTCTCGATTGTGTCTTATCTATTTCTTTTAATTTTCTTCTCTTCATTATTTCTTATCGGCGGCTCAAAAAGATTTGTGGTCTAAAGCCAATTTTTAATTAGGGGCCTTTTCGAAAGAGAAAAACAATTCGAGCGGGAAAATGAATGCAATTTTAACAACAGCCAGCAACTTATGGACAAAGCATTTACAACTACTACTAAGTTTGAAGATTTCCTTCACTCAGATGCATTGCTGTCCATTGGCTGGACAGAGCAAAGCTGTCGACAACAGCACATTGTGACTTATCTTTGCACTCTCTCTCTCTGCAAACGAACTGCTTCCCTCTGCGACACATAGTGGAGTAATAAATTTCAAATAAATGATTCTTTGTTTCTCTCTCCAATATTCAATGCAATTCACCAGTGCGACATGGTTAGCTTAGCGTTCCTTAAGACGGAAAATAATGTGTTTAATATACGTGTGTCCTCCATTAAAATCGTTCCTATGGAGTTTGGTTTCAAAAATCAAATGCTTCACCCGTTTTTATAAGGGGAAGTTGGTGTACTAAATTCTCATTAGGCACACATTGAATTCATGAATTTACCGCACACACTCGAACCTGCGACATTTTGATCAGATACACGGCAGCTATTTTTACTGTGACCAATTTGAAGCCATTTTCTCTTAACTGGTAACATGCTAGGTGGCAGAGGTGGAGCTACTTATTCTCTAATCCATTATTATTTTTCTTTTCAAGATTTTCATCCAAAGTAATACTCCCTCGGGTTCAAAATAAGTGACTTTTTGGCTTTTTTTTTGTGGTGCAAAATAAGTGATTTTTTCAGATTTCAAGAATGAATTAATTATTTTTTTCCTACATTGTCCTTAGAGTAAATAGTATTGGAATATGTATTAGGAGTGTTTAGATAATAAATATTAATATGGTCAATTTTATTGTTAATTAATGCTAAAAGGTAAATTTCTTAATCTGTGTGAAAATATCCAAAAAATTATTTATTTTGGACCGGAGGGAGTAATGAGATTTCGAGTATCTATCTCCTTATCCATACCTTATTTCCTTTTTTTTCTTATAATCTCATGCAAAATACTTCAAGAAAGAAGAACTATTACTTTGGAAAGCATACAATATACTTCCTCCGTTTCAATTTATGTGAACTTATTTCCTTTTTAGTCCATGCCAAAAAGAATGACTCCTTTCCTTATTTGGAAACAATTTACCTTTATGCAATGATTTATAGCCACACAAAATAACGGTGACTCATTTTACACCACAAGATCAAAAGCCTTCTCTCTTTTCTTAAACTTCGTGCCCAATCAAATGAGTTCACATAAATTGAAACGGAGGGTGTATATGTTAACCACTTGTGACATTTTGGCTTACCAAGTAATTTCAACACCCGGTTCACGGCACATAATTTCATAAACTTCTTTCTTATAAAATTCCTTTGAATATAAAGTTCTTCCATTAAAATGTACGAATTTGTTGATTCGGATGGGTCGGATTGGGTTGTCTCTCTTAATTGTGTTAATATTTGTTAGATGAAAATAAAAAATAAAAGATATGAAGTAAAATAATATTATTGCATCGGAAAGTCGGGTTTTCAGAGTAATCCTGTGATTTTTAGGTCAGAAAATATAATTATATGACTTTTGCGAAAAGGAAATTATAATTATGTAACCATCGGTGAAATTTACCCAATCTTTAAACTATTGTAAATGGAACGGTGAGTGTATGCATTTGATATATCTATTCATTTTTCGAGCTCCTCTCTAGCATCGGTATTTTGGTGTAACTTTAGGTTCCAATTGACTGAGGATCCGTAGGCCGGTGGCTTAGTAAATGATCAATTGACCATCTGTAGGAGTAGCACTATCCATTCTTTTGACCCATCCTATCTAAAAAGGAAAATAAATTAATGAGTAATATGCTAATACTAGAAAGGAAGGAAAAACAAATAAAGTACTTGAAGTTCCTGCAAAAACCCAATGGATACAAGAGAGTTTTATAAAGAGGCATTGAATTCCATTTAATGTTTTCTTCCCTTCTCCACCAACCCATATCTGCCTATAAAAAGAGACTCAAAGAGACACTACTTCATCACTCAGGGGTAAAGGTAAGAGAAAGATAGAAGAAAAGAAAAAAAAAAGCAAGTGATGGCCAAGTTGTCCATAGTTATCCTTTGTTTTGCTTTGGTAGTGGTTCAAACCACAGCAGCAAGAGAAATGCCAAGTGACAAAGGTCTTGCTGATCAAAAGAATGTCTTTGGAGGCACTGGTAGTTTTGGTGGCATTGGAAACAATGGCCTGCCTTTTGCCGGAGTTGTTAGCGGAGTAGGTGGCGACGTTGCTGGAATTGGTGGCGGAGTTGGTGCTGGAGCTGGAATTGGTGGAGGACTTGGGGGTGGTTCATTAGGTGGACTAGGTGGTGGAATAGGGAATGTTGGAGGTCTTGGTGGTGTAGGTGGGTTGGGGGGTCTAGGTGGTGGTTTTGGTGGAGGTGCTGGTGGTGGTGCTGGTGGTGCAGGGAACCTTCCACTTCCTTGAAGATTTAGCAGTTTCATATAATTAGTTTATTTCTATCTTTATGAGTTCGAGTTTGTTTCATGCATGTAGTCAAGTTTTCTAGCTAGTGTGAGAAAAGGGAATTTTTTTCCCTTTTTTCTGTTTTGTTTTTGTAGTTCATGCATGTTTGGTTTCATTCATACTGTAATGTTACGTGATGTTTCCCTAGTTCAATGATAGATGTGTACGGTAGCTTTTGTACTTTTTGTTTTAAACGTTCAAACCTTTTTGACTCCTGCTACTAGCTCCGTTCTGTTTTTGTAGTTCATGCATGTTTGGTTTCATTCATACTGTAACGCTACTATTTCCGTTTATTTAGCTTAAACTTACAAGTCTTTTCTTAACGAGAAGCTTTTATAATCACACAAATACTCTGGTCCTATTTGAACTTGTTTAGGACCATAAATTTCAAAAATCTTTATTTTTTTCTTAAACTCCGTGTCCAGTCAAACAGGTTCATGTAAATTGAAACCGAGGAGTACTTGGTTTCTTTGGTTTACTTATCTTGATATAATTAATTAAGTACTCTAGCAAGCTTGGAATTTTAATGCAAAGAATGCCAAAGAGTGAAGAGTGTACTAGTGGGCTTTCTATGTCGTCAACCACCAATGAACCGAGAAAATCCAAGATATGTAGAAGATACTACTAACATAGTACTATTAATTATAAGTTAAACTACAAGGATACGGCAAAATATCCATCTAACTTAAGGAGTTCCTTTTCCTGTTAAAATTCACAACTAGTGGCAATAGCAGAATTTTGGGGATTCACCATCAAATATATATAGATGAACAAATATTTTATTTGATATATATATACGTACAGTATAATTTTCTGACAGAGGAGTTTCGTTTGAAGACCTTTCGCCCACCAAAGCTCCGTCCCTAATTGGGGCTCTATCTTCCTTTAACTATGTTTTATAGCTCTTTATTGGCTCTTTCTAAGGCTGCTTATCGGGCGGATTTGACAGTTATTTACTTTTAATGGTTTGGCTTATCGACTATCGACTTTTAAATATATTAATCCGCTAGTCACCCGATAAGATATCGAGCGAATTGATATCGGTGCAGTTATCGAAAAGCTTGTACTTTTGTTACTGCCGTAAACTGTTGCTGCAATGTTTTACAGAATTATAGTACTTGTACACATTTGCAGTACTTGTTACTGCCATAAACTGTTGCTGCCATAAACGTTTGTACTTTTGTGCACATTTGCATTAATTGTACACATTTGCAAATTGTACACATTTGTACTAAAAATCAGTACTTCAGTAAACAGCTCATACTTCAATTACATTGTCCAATTCCATTTTACTTGAATCAGGGGACGCTCATTTGAGAAGTCCAGCAGGGCATTGGCCAAAAGTCGCCTCTCACACTACTGGAAAACAAGCCTATTGCCACAGCTGAAAAACCGTTGCAACAGAGAGGTAAACCGTTGCCATAGAGCTATTGTAACGGTTTAGTGACCGTTACATACGCTGCCGTGCCGGTAGATCTAGAGTAACGGTTCTTGCAACGGTTACCAAAACCGTTGCTTGAGGTATATCTATAGCAATGGTTGTTCCTCTGTCTGAAGCAACGAATATTTCCTTCCTGTTGTAACGGTTAAAAACCGTTGCCATAGAGTTTATAACAACAGTTGGCAGCCGTTACCATATAATTTGTTGCAACGGTTATGTAAGCTATTGCAACGTTTATTTACAAATATTCTAACCGTTTCATTACTCTACTGTAACGGTTTTATTTCTTTTGCAATGGGTTTAACTACCTATTGTATCGGTTTGTTGCGTATTTTGGAACGATTTGTAAGGCCTAATGGAACGGGTTGAAGACCTATTGGAACGGTTCTTGTAGAGTATTTTGGAACAATTTGTCAGACCTGTTGGAACGGTTTGCAATCCCTATTGGGACGGTTCTAATGGACTATTAAGCCACCTGTAAATGAACATTTAGATATACAAAATTTATAATAACCTGAAATTTATATAAATAAAAAGATAAAACACTTCATAATCTACATTGTCTCCTTAAACAAAAATATTTTAACCCAATATCACATAAGTTTTACATTTCAATATTTCAAGAGTTAGAGTAAGTTTCAAATGTTGATAACAAAAGATTCCTAGAACATGGACAACAATTCAAAGTTCTTAAGTAAGGTCTAGATCTTCACAATCTCCATCTTCCCTTTCTTCAATTGCTCCACCTACAAAAGAGGATAAATAAAGTCATTATCCTTCAAGAGTTAGTTTATCATTATAAGAATGGGTATGGTCCATAAACAATGCATAAAGCACAAAGTTTTTAAATGTACTAGAATGTGTCATGTGGAACATATGCAAAGCCTATATAATTGCTACTTTAAACAATAGTGATATCAATAGGGAAAGCAATAATGTTTTAGTTGGAAAGGGACATCAAAAAACTATTCCTATAATGCAAATACAGTCACAGCTCCAACATTTGTCAAGCAGCAATGATGGTCACGATGCAACAAGAATAGAGGAAAATATAGCTGATACGTTAAAGGCATGCGTGGATCGAGCTGAAATTGATACTGTAGATCGCAGCACCAAAAATGCTGCTACTGATTTACATAAGGTGAGACAAGCTGGAGCTGATCGTGGGACGTCTACTGTTGTGCAAGCTAATTACAGAGCATCAAAACATACTTTAGCAACTGTTAATCTTGAAGCAACTAAAGGTACTGTTGATTTTAGAGCAGCTGGAGTTAAAGGGACAAGGCAATTGTCTAATAACAAACAGTTATAGGGGAAAATACAGGTTCCTAAAGTTGTTAAAAATACAGCTGCACTTCCTAATCTCACTGATTTTGATGGACAAGCACGTCACCCAGGCGAACCTGGTACAAATCCAACTGAAGCAATTGTGGTGTCAAATTTGGAAGCTACTGTGGAGACTAAATCACCAGTTATGCAAGCACATGATAAGCTGGCTCATCTGGAAACTAGCAATCCTCGACCTACATCTATCTTTGATAATGAGGTAGATACACAATATGCTGCACAAGCACATAGCTCAAATGCACCTATGCTACAATTTTCAAGTCCACACATAGAAGAAATTATCAACGACGCACAGAAAGCAATGATGTTGAATCCATCTTTGGTCAAGCAACCTTTGGTTACTCTAAACACCTCTGTGTTTGAAATTCCATCACAATCACAGGGGTCGTGTGGTGAAGTTGAAGGTGAATCTGGGAATCTCTTGTTAACTGATGCTCAAGATAGTCAAGATGATGAAGTAGGCTCATCACCAATACCATAAGCCTAGTTGTTATATGATTTCTACGCACGTCTGATACTTTCGGAAAGGAATGATAGAATAAACAAATGCATTGTGGAGTAATAACCCAAGGTATGTTACTTTATACACATCACAGGAAGGATACCAATTGAAGAAATCAACAGAAGAAGACTGGATATCACATGAGACACTAATACAACAAGGAATGCTATCACAGTTTCGACATTTCTGGATCTTCCTTTTAGCGAGAAATAATAGCAGATGTGCACGAAGGATTCAAAGAGAAGCTAGATTTCTAGATAACATATGTCAACAGATGGAATCTACAGATATAGAAGATAACATATGTCAACAGATAGAATCTACAGATATAGAAGATAACATATGTCGACAACTGGATTCTGTACGATGGAATCTACATATATAGAAGATAAAGTTCAGGGATTCTTTTTTCAACAAAACGATGTAGCAGCAATGGAACAAATCATATACAAGCAGAGATTCGACAAAGAAGGATATAGGTACGACGGTTAATAACAAGTTTCAATTGCAAGCTCGGAGGAAACTTCTGAAGTTCTTAACCAAACTCCTGGCCCTCAAATGCAAGATCATGAAGTTCAAAAAGAAATCAACAAAGTTGTTCAACAAGAGAATTTATCACCAAGAAGTTTCAAAAATAAGAATGCAACCAAAATCAAAGATCTTCCAAGTGAAACTTTAAAAAAGCATAAGGAGGAGAAGAAGAAAGCAAGAAACAAACAAAAATAGACGTACTGGCCTTGATTATTACTCCCAGTAGATAGGCGATTGATTAGTTGCACAGCAGCTTGTTGTGCAGAGGAACCTTCTCCAGGTGAACAAGCATTCAAACCTAGCATGCTGGGATCAACCCGTAAATCTGGATTCAGAAGCTTAAGTTGATAAATGATGTTAACTGCAACTTGTAGTTCCATGGCATCTTTCTGTGCATTAAACTTTTCATGCAATCTTTGCTGCATCCTTTCTTCCATTTCCTCAAATTTTTGCTGCATCGCCTCATCAGTAGAGGGTCCCAAATCTCCCATTTTTCTTTTTAAGGAAGTCTTGGTAACCCCACGACCATATAATCTTAGGCGACATGGATGCTCAGGTCCCATGACCGATGCAAATGCATCAACTGATTGGCTGCCATCTTCACTCTCTTGTGTTGGTTGTATTCTTTCCATTTCAGCCTACAAGACCAAATTAAGTCATTTTTAAATCAAAAAGTGTATGAAACTGAGTCAATAACTAAGAACAGAGTCAGTAAGTAAGAACAGACAAATGATAACAAAAAACTTTAAATTAATAACTCGTACAATTTTATTAAGAGTATCCGCATACGAGGCCTTGTAAACTCGATCAGATTTTCTTTTTCGTGTGGCCACAAAGATGTCCTTTCTTGATAGAGGCTCAGAAGTTTCTTTCTTTTTTTCCTGATTATATAAAAAGTGGTATAAAGTTAATAAGTTTATATTTAAAACAATAATAAGAAAGAAAA
>MU718702.1:2661-47173 GCA_026770625.1 Nicotiana glauca
GGGAGCCTTTGACGTGTAATTCTCCATGGTAATATGGTATATATGATTGTTATCTTTCTCTTTTCTCTGATCCTTTTTTTTATTAAATTTCTCCAATGTCTCTGCTCAGATACATCCTATAAGTTGAAACTACTAAAGATTCATATTATTTGACCGAGTAAACGGTCAACTGAAATTTGCACATACTTATCTTTAATCATAAGAATAATACTAAGATAATATTAAGATAACGTGATAAAAAATAAACATTAATTATAGGAAAATTGTTACGTGTAACCCATTTTCAGGGTTTTTAACACCAACTCTCTTTTAAAACTTTTGTTTAATGAAGTCAACCCGTTAGGTTGTTGTTCCTATAGAAATAAAAAAGAAAGGGTAAGAGGAAAATTATCTTTAAACCGGAGTTATATCATGATCATTTGCAAAGTCTGTAATTAATAAATTTAATTTATTGTGCCTATTGTACAATTCCTTAAACAATATACTTTCGCTGGTCTTTTCTATTTGTCACGTCAGCCAAAATATTTGATTCAAATACTATTGTCACTTTACAAATCAAGAAGGAATATATATATATATATATATATCCATTATTTAGTCATTTTAAAAAGAGAAAAAGAGAATTTAGTCAAAACTCCTTATTGTTAATGCTATTAAATGATTTTCTGTCAAAAATTTAAAGAACAATTTAGTAATACTTCTTTTTGTTGTTTACTAAGTATTTTTTATTGACGGGAATTTAATCCCCACTTGGTTTGGCTACCCACCAACCGTAATTTCCAAGGACCGAGGTGCTTAAATTGCGCCATACAATAGGGTTTTCAAGCTCAAAACAAAGAGAAAATAATATGGTGTATTTGATATTTTATTTTATTAATGAGGTTAATTTCCTTAATTAGTATAACTGTATGAATGATGAGCTTAAAGTTTTTCTAAAAAGAAAAAAAGCTTATGAGACTCTTTTGTCTCGGTTTTTCTTTTAACCTTTTTCTCATATTATTATTTCATGTATTTAGAAGACAAGGTACCACTGCGGCATGTATTTTACCCTATCACTATACTGACTTGTTATTGAATTAATTGCCTTAATTTTTTCCAGATATTAATTTAACTTATTATCAGTAATTATTAATAATTATATATTAAATGACCAGGAAAAAAAATTAAATAATACTATTTATTTTGTTTGACCTAACTTATAAGAGCAAAGAACAAAATATATAAAAGGTTGTACGAGTGGGCTGTTATCTGATTTACTACTCTTGAAAAAATCTCACTTTATACCTATTGAGTTCAAACTATTTACCCTTAAATACCCATACCTAAACTATTTATCTTTTCTACCTATGCATTTAATATTATTTACCCGCCCACATTAGATTCTCTATTGTAGTTAGCTATACGTTTTATTTTTTTCTTCTTTTGTAATACAGATTTTTAGTGGTGTGTTTACCTTTTAATATAGAGTGTTGGACATGGGATTTTTTTTTATAATAAGTGCAATTTTTTTATACTTGTCTTGTGCTTATATTTTGTACTCGTTGAAGGACAAATTAATGAAATTGCAATTTCATTAGGAGATAATTCCATTTTGTATTACTTTTACGTGTTAGCATACAGGGAAAAAAATAGTAAGCAAGTGTGTTATTATAAGCAGATGTGCTGAATCAAATTGATCCAGTACTGCAAGAATCAAATCGATCCAGCACTACTCCATTGGTCTCCAATTAAATGTAGCTAATATTGTTCTTTGATGTGTAGATTGTACCTTTGATGCTGGTTTTTGAAGATTTATTATTCAAAATTTAAATCCACCATTGACAGACCTTGAAGCTTGAAACTCCTAACTTGGTTTGTTTGAGTTTTTAATTGTTTTGATCCCATCCTGTATGTGTTAGTTTGGAAAGTTGATTGGAGGTTGTAGCTAAAATTTTAGTCAATTTTGTGAAGATTTTGTAGTAAATTTTAGAAATTTGGGTTGAAATATAGTTGAACCAAAGAAGAAGACGAATTTGTATTGTATACCTAAATAGTATACAAATATACCATTATAGTATACAAATATACCATTATAGTATACAAATATACCATTATAGTATACAATTCATTCCAACTATATACCATATTAGTATAGCTATATACTAAATTGGTATCATATGCTAGTGGATTATTTTTTTGGTTGTATTAGCTGTATTTAATTGGTACAATATTTGATTTTCTTTTAATAATAATAATATAATACAATAACTTGAAATACCTTATTATATTAATATATGGTATACTATTTTTTTAATTTTTCTCTTTATACACGTGTGTTATGTAATAGTAGTATAGTCATATAGTTACCGGGAATTAACTAGTAAAACTGCATATCATGTTGGTATAGTTATATGCCATATTGGTATCATATGGTAGTTTGAACATTTTTTTGGTTGTCTTAGCTGCATTTTAAGTGAATTCTATTATGAAATTATTTATATCAACATGAGTTGCAATAATGCTGGAATATTTGTGTGCCGATGGACATAAATTATGTGTATTAATAGTTTTTATAGTTCTAGATAATTATTGGAACAACCCCATACAACTAAATACCCTCTTAGTATAAGAAATGAACAAGTAGTTTTGCGAAGATTTAGCTTGTAATACGTGCATGTAATTTTCTCATACTTTTATTGCGTCTTTTAATATTTTGGTAGAGTACTATAGTCGCAGATAGTTGTAGCAATATTCTAGGGAAATCATATGCTCTGTTGGTATGTGTGTGTGTATATATATATATATATATTGGTATCACATGGTACTAGAAGTCTTTTTCGCTACTTATACTTTTGTTCTATTTTTTAATATTTTATATCATTTTTATTATAACTAGTATATATGAAGATTTGGTTGTCGTAGATTATGTTTTCTTGCTCTATAACTGATTGTATTACTGCTAATGGTAGAGTGTATTGATATTTATAGGGAAAGAGATCAACGTTTGCATGACAATCACATGTTGATTCTTAGAATCTGATTATCTAATTTATGATTCTCAACAACAGTCAACGTGATATTGAGTATATTAGATCAAGTGACACTAATATTATTTCTGTTTAATAATTGATTTTAAAAAATAAGAAAGAAAAATAAAATAAAAGATATATTGTACTAGTTATATTAAAAAAAAGGTGAACAAATATTTTTATATCCATTATTTTTCTTATTGTATAAAAAAAAAGAATAATTAAAAAATAGTGAAAACAGTAAATGAAATTAGATTATGAAGAGAAAAATAATATTAAAAAAAAGTTAAATAAAATTAGAAATGGTAAAAAGGGAAAAATAAGACGAAAACGAGAAAAAAGAAAAGTAGAAAAGAAAAAAAAGAAGAAAAAAAAAAGAAGAAAAGAAGCATAGAAATAAAAAAGAATTGGAGAATAAAGAAAAAATTCTCTACAAAAACTACTATGGGTAGGAAATGTAATTAGTTTATGGGTAAGAAAATAAATGGGTAGACAAGGATAAATAGTTTTGTTTTTGTGGGTAAATGTATCAAAACCCCATACAACTTGTATAGAAATATTTCAATACCCAACGAACAACTCAAACCGACCGTTTTGTTTTCGAATGATTGAAGAGAATAAATTAAAGCACCATTTTTTAAAAAGAAATCAATGCTAAATTAAATCTATATTTTTCTTCTTCTTTTTTTCTCTTGACAGCAAGCGTTCACACATCGTTTTGATCTAAGATAACATATGAATCTACATTGATCATAGTGTTGGTTAAATGATTAAAAAAGCAGACCACATATACTCTTCTTTAATAAAAGGATTTTTTATCCAAGAAAAAGCAGAATGATATGATTCCATTACATAAAGAAAGAGATAAATTTAAAAAAGTAGCTTTCAGTACTTTCATAATGTTCTGCGTGTTGTGAGAATTTTGTAGGATTGTGGACCTTTAATTTTTTCATAAATGTGGACATGCATGCAATTCAATTATAAATTCATATCCTATACGTAAAGAAAATCAGCATCGAATTATTGATAGTTTTTTTATGTAAAGAATTACACATAGGCCACATGAATAAAGCAGATATTAAGTGAAAGGATTAGTACTGTACTTTGCATTGAAGATTATCACAAGCTTTGTTATAGAATTATTGATTTTCTCATCTTTCTATTTTTCCCATTGCCCAAAAGTTTCTACTCCATTATGTATTGAGAAAAGCGTTTACCTAATTATTTAAATGACGAAATACATGACTACTCTTATTCTTAACAAGTTTTTCTTAATTCAAGGTTGCAGAGTATTCAATTATTTACAGTGCCTATAATTCCCCACCAAAAGTACTGCTCCTATTTGTCAGTACTTTATATCCCAGCTTATTTGTTACTTTCGCGTGGTCATTTAGCCAATTTTCATGTTAAAATGGATACTGATCCACTTATAATATATGGAAAAAAAATTAAGATATTTAAAAATATTGATGAAATGTTGTACACTCATACCTATCTATAACAGCACCCCTATATAACAAAGTTAATTTTTCCTCAGAACTAATTTTAATATTACGTTATAGTATATATTTTCTATAACCAAACTTCACTAAATAACCAAAAAAAAAATCGAAATAAACAAGGTTAATTTAGAGAGATTTGACTGTATAAATGTAAAACATAATAAGAATTTAGTCGCACAATTAACTCTGAAAAAGTGGAACGTGAAAACTATTTTGAAACAGATGGAGCATATCTCTAACTGGTCAAATATTTGAAGATCATTTGTATACTAGCAATGAAGGGGAATGTTATTGGTAGAGACTAGAGAACGGGATAAAAGAAAACATAAATAGAGAACTACGCTTGAAGAAGAAAAGCTGAGTTGCGCTCTGGTCAAATTACCACCGGCCAATAATGGAATATTGTGCTTAATTGGAAATCTCAACACTTCAGCAATATATACTTCAATTTGTCGTACAAATATTTACCCATATGTGCTTTAGTGAATTAATTCATCCTGAAATAATAAAATAATCAAAGAATTAAGCAATATACTTAGTTTTAAAATATAGACGAAACGGCATAAGTGATAGTTCTGGGAACAAAGTTTCTGGACACAGCAATAATGAGATCAAAAAGCGAGAAAGTAAGATTGAATTAAACTCTGTATAGAATATAGTGTATGTTTGCCAGAAAATTCATGTCCTTTACAATGATAATTGAGCTCACTATTTATAGTTATGTCTAGGGAACGGGGTCCTAGGATAGTGCCATTCTTTAATGTCAATTATGAGGATCATTGATGAATGTGTAACGGTGAACATATATGCCAAATTCGCTACAACGTACCACCGCTCTTAATGCCATGGAATATTCTTCATTAATGTTATCGGGTACAACAACATCAACCCATAATCCCATTAGTGGGGTATGGGGAGGGTAGTGTGTACGTAGACCTTACCCCTACCTCGAAGGAGTAGAGAGGCTATTTTCGAAAGACCCTCAGCTCAAGAAAACAAAAAGACAAAAAGGAGACAATGTTAGTATCACCACAGAAATCGTAGGAAAAATAGGAACAATATGAAATTTAGAAGAAAGATGCAAAGCAAAAGCGATAGCTAATAAATAGGTCTTGTACTGTAAAGCGAAATAGTAAAACACAATATTGCCACTAACTATCTTAGAAAAAAAACCCAACTAGACTAGTCTTACAAAGGTACGAAGTAAGGCTAGACTCAACTACCTCCTAACCTACAACTTTAATACCCGACCTCTACATCTTCCTATCAAGTGTCATGTCCTCGAAAATCTAAAGCCTCGCCATATCCTGTCTGATCACCTCTCCTCAATATTTCTTAGGCCGCCCTCTACCTCTTCTCGTGCCCTCTACGACCAGAAGCTCACACCTCCTTACCGGAGTATTTGGGCTTTTCCTCTTAACATGCCCGGACCATCTTAGCCTCGCTTCCCGCATCTTGACATCCATGGGAGCAACGTGCACCGTTGATAATCGACTTAATTTATGTATATTTTGATATATATATATCGCCGCGCATTTGGCACATGTCTCGAAGATTTGAGATGTATAATATGATGATTTGTGGTCATTTGTGATATTTCTATGTGTAGGAATCATTCAGAAGCAATTTGGGACGAAATGGCGCAAATTAGAGCAAAATTGGGAAGAAAAAGTAAAAATGAAATTTGAGGGCCACAGCCAGCGTAGGGCGTTGGCTTTGGAGCAATTTTTAGTAGCTGAAATTTTTTAGCGCCAGGGCCAGCGCTCCACGCTGCCTTGGACGCTTGAGACGTGAATATGTCCTATTTTGACTGAGACTCAGTTATTTCGACCCTAAGACGCACCCATCTCATATAAAAGCCAACCTAAACATATTTTGAAAAGGGGGAGGACATTTTTGAGAGTATCTTTTGACAAGGGAGAGTACGGAGTCGCGTGAAGGCCGAGTTTCATATCTATTACAACTACTCAAGCCTTAATCACCTAAAACCTGGTGCCATAGTACCACAGACGGTCTAAGATTTACTACATACAAAGTCTGAATAAAATAAGTGATACACTATTTCCGAAGCAAAAGATGAAACAAGAAATAAAAGATAGAGGAGACGCCAGGGCCTGCGGACGCCGGCAGGTCTACCTTGGATCTCCGCGTGGACTGAAGGTAGCCTCCAAACTATGGTCCAAGAACTGCTCCGGGATCTGCACATAGTGCAGAGTGTAGTATCAGCACAACCGACCCCATGTGCTGGTAAGTGTCTAGCCTAACCTCGGCGAAGTAGTGACGAGGCTAGGACCAGATTACCAAATAAACTTGCGCAATTCAAGTATATACAGCGGAAAAGAAATACAGAAATAAACATTCAAGTATGGGAGGAGGAGCATGTTGCGGGGGAGATATCAATTTTCGAATGGAAAGACAACAGGCACGTCAAAGAAACAGTATATCTCGGATATCAACAAAGAACCAGAAATCAACAAATGCACGACATCACCCTTCGTGCTTTTACTCCCATCCTCACCAAAGCAATCAAGTAATGAAAATGTGCACGGCATCACTCTTCGAGCTTTTACTCTCTTTCCTCACCATATAATCGATATAATCGGCACGGAATGGTACATCGTATGGCACGACATCATCCTTCGTGCTTTACACTCTTTCCTCACAATCATACACGACATCACCCTTTCTGCTTTAACTCTCTTTCTCACCTAGACAACAATCACAAACAATAGGAAAAGGGAATAAATGAAATTACAATAAGAATCACGGCAAGGGAACAACAATTCAACAATTAAGTTTCGGCAAGGGAACAACATCAATAATCATCAAAATACCGACAAGGGAGATAACAAATAAAGCAACAATAGCCCGGCAAGGGTGACAACATAATGACCTCTTATCTTTCTCACTTTAACTTCACAATTCACTTCATAACTCGAGCCAATGCTCTATAGGTTTAATTATCACTTATACTTTCACAATTTGTTATACAACTTGAGCCAACGCTCCTCAATGTTCATATGTCACCATTCCTTCCACAAACTTTACACAACAAATAGAAACCATCACCAAGGCATGAAAGATACAACGAAGTCATGATAATCACAATATAAGACTCGCAATCATGCTAGACACCAACGTATAGATACTAGTCACCATGCCTATACGTCGTACTCAACAATTAACACATAGCAAATAGGACTTGACTCCTAATCCTTCACTAAGGTTAGACCATACACTTACCTCGATGCCATGAACACAATTCACGTTTCAATTATAGCTTTACCGCTTGATTCCACCACCAATTCGCTTGTATCTAGTCACAAGTTGATTAATTACATCAATAAACGCTAAATGTATCAATTTGAATGCATGAAAATGAGTGTTCCAAAGTTTTGTCCAAAAAGTCAAAAATCGCCCCCGGGAGGTTCGAACCAAAACCCGAGGTTCGAACCAAAACCTGATTACCCATTCCCTCATAAACCCAAATATATAATTTATTTTGAAATCGGACCTCAAATCGAGGTCCAAATCCCTAATTTTTTAAAAACCTAGGTTCTACCCAAAACACCCAATTTTTCCCATGAAAATCATTGATTTTGAGTTGAAATCATGTTAAAAGATGTTAATGATTGAAGGAAATGAGTTAAAACTAACTTACAATCGATTTGGAAGAAGAGTTGTTCTTGAAAAATTGCCCTAGGGAGTTTGTGTTTTGAAAAGATGTGAAAATGGGTTAAAATTTGTCTAAGTATAAAAGTTGCAGGTTGCAGATGTGGGAAATACGAACAGGGGTTCGCAATTATGAACCCCGACCTCTGCTAGCTTGAGAATTGCGAAAGGGCTCTCACATTTGCGAGTTGGGAATTGTAAGAGGGGTGTCGCATTTGCGACTACAGGCTGGGAAAAGGGTCATCACATTTGCGATGGGTTTCCTCGCATTTGCGAGATGGAGCTGGCATGGGCTTCCTTCGCAATTGAGATAAGCCGCTCGCATTTGCAAGCCAGGCTTCGCAAATGCGAAGCCTGCAAGCCTGCTATGCACAGCTAAAAAATCTGCAATTTTCTATGTCCAAAATACACTCCGTGGCCTATCCAAAACTCATCCGAGCCCTTAGGGCTCCAAACCGAATATACAGACAACCTCAAAAACATCCTACAAACTTATTTGTGTAATCAAATCACCAAAATAACGTCACGAACATCGAATTAAACCTCAAGATCAATAAAATTTCTCAAAACTTCTTTAAACATCAAATTTTGCATTTAAGGTCCGAATCACGTCAAATGGATTCCGTTTCTTACCAAATATTACCGACAACACATATAAATCATACTAAACTTGTATAGGGCTCCGGAACCATAATACGGGCCCGATACCACAGGTTTCACATAACATTTCACTTTCAGAAACCTTTATATTTTTTAGAAAACAATTTCTTTCAAAAATTCATTTCTCGGGCTTGGGACCTCGGAATACGATTCCGGGCATACACCCAAGTCCCATATTTTACTACAGACCCTCCGGGACCGTCAAATCACGGGTTCGGGTCTGTTTACCGAAAATGTTGACTGAAGTCAAATTAATTCATTTTATAGTCAAAATTTATCATTTTTCATAGATTTTCAAATATGGAATTTCCGGCTACGCGCCGGGACTTTGCACGCAAATCAAGGTGATAGAGGTTTTTAAGGCCTCGAAATATAGAATTCATTTTGAAAACAAGTGATGACCTATTGGGTCATCACATTCTCCACCACTAAAACAACCGTTCGTCCTCGAACAGACAAAAGAAGGAAGTACATGAGTCGGGGAAAAGATGGGGATAACGGCTCTGCATATCAGACTCGGACTCCCAGGTCAATGCCTCAGCAGGCTGACCTCTCAACTGAACACGAACAGAAGGAAAACTCTTCGATCTCAACTGACGAACTTGCCGGTCTAGAATAGCTACTGGCCCCTCCTCATAAGACAAGTCCTTGTCCAATCGGGCAGTGCTAAAATTAACATGTGGGATGGATCGCCGTGATACTTTCAAAGCATGGACACATGAAACACTGAATGCACGACTGCTAAGCTCGGTGGCAACACAAGTCTATAAGCCACCTCTCACACTCGATCAAGAATCTCAAACGGGCTAATGAACCTAGGGCTAAGCTTGCCCTTCTTCCCAAATTTCATCACGCCCTTCATAGGCGACACTCGAAGCAATACCTGCTCACTGACCATGAATGCCAAATCACGGACCTTGCAGTCGGCATAAATCTTTTACTTGGACTGAGTTGTACGAAGCCTATCCTGAATAATCCTAACCTTATCCAAGGCATCTTGGACCAGATCCGTACCTAACAACCGAGCCTCTCCCGGCTCAAACCATCCAACCAAAGATCGACACTACCTACCATATAAAGCCCCATAAGGAGCCATCTAGATACTCAATTGGTAGCTGTTGTTGTAGGCAAACTCTGCTAAAGGCAAAAGCTGATCCCACGAGCCTCCAAAGTCAATGACACAAGCTCGGAGCATATCCTCCAAAATCTGAATGGTCCGCTCGCACTACCCGTTCGTCTGAGGATGAAATGCTATCCTCAACACAACCCGTGTGCCCAACTCTTGTTGAACTGCTCTCCAGAAATGTGAGATAAACTGTGTACCTCGGTCCGAAATGATAGACACGTGCACACCATAAAGGCGAGCAATCTCCCAAATATAGATCTCAGCTAACCTCTCGGAAGAATATGAGACTGCCACAGGAATGAAGTGTGCTAACTTGGTCATCCTGTCAACAATAACCCACACTGCATCGAACTTCCTCTGAGTCTGTGGGAGTCCAACAACAAAGTCCATAGTGATACGCTCCCATTTCCACTCAGGAATATCAATCTTTTGATATGAACCACTGGGCCTCTGTTGCTCGAACCTGTTGATAATTGAAACACCGAGCCACATATGCAATGATATCCTTCTTCATTCTCCGCCACCAATAATGTTGCCGCAAATTCTGATACATCTTTGTAGCGCCCGGATGTATAGAGTACCGGGAACTATGGGTCTCCTCTAAAATCAACTCTTGAAGCCCATCCACACTAGGCATACAAACTCGACCCTGCAATCTCAAAACTCCATCATCACCTAAGGTAACCTACTTGGCATCTCCGCGCTGCGTCGTGTCTCTAAGGACACACAAATAAGGATTATGATACTATCGATCTCAGATACGCTCTAGTAATGAAGAACGATCGACGGTGCAAGCTAACACACGACTAGGCTCAGAAACATCCAAGCTCACGAACTGATTGGCCAAAGCCTGAACATCCAAAGCAAGCAGTCTCTCACCGACCGAAAAATAAGCAAGACTGCCCATACTGGCTGACTTCCTACTCAAAGCATCGGCCACCACATTGGCCTTTCCCGGATGATATAAGATGGTGATATCATAGTCTTTCAACAACTCCAACCACCTTCTCTGCCTCAAATTCAACTCCTTTTGCTTGAACAAATATTGCAGACTCTTGTGATCCGTGAACACCTCACATACCCCGCCATACAGATAATGCCTCCAAATCTTCAACGCGTGAACAATGGTTTCCAACTCCAAGTCATGAACCAGATAGTTCTTCTCATGAATCTTCAACTGTCGCGAAGCATAGGCAATGACCTTGCCATCCTGCATCAATACTGCACCTAGTCCAATACGAGATACGTTACAATAGACTGTATAAGGCTCTGAACCTGTGGACAAAACCAACACCGGTGCTACAGTCAGAGCTGCCTTGAGCTTACGAAATCTCGCCTCAACTCATCCGACCATCTGAACTAGGCACCCTTCTGGGTCAACCTGGTTATCGAGGCTGCGATAGATGAGAACCCCTCCATAAACCAATGATAGTAGCCTGCCAATCCTAAGAAACTCTGAATCTCTTTTGTTGATGCTGGTCTAGGCCAGTTCTTGACTACCTCAATCGATCAACCTAAATACCCTCTGCTGATACAACATGACCCAGGAATGCAATTGAACTCAACCAGAACTCACACTTCAAAAACTTAGCATACCACTGACTATCCCTCAAGGTCTGAAGAACTACTCTAAGATATTGCTCGTGCTCCTCCCTGCTGCGGGAATAGATCAAAATATTATCAATGAAGACTATCACGAACGAATCCAAGTAAGTCCTGAACACTCGGTTCATCAAATCCATAAAAGTTGCTGGGGCATTTGTCAACCCGAATGACATCACCAAGAACTCATAATGCCCGTACCGAGTGCGGAAAGCTGTCTTAGGGACATCAGATGCCCTAATCCTCAACTGATGGTAGCTAGATCTTAAGTCAACCTTCGAAAATACATTGGCACCCTGAAGCTGATCAAAAAAATCATCAATCCTCGACAATAGATACTTATTCTTGATTGTAAACCTTGTTCAACTACCGGTAATCAATATACATTCTCATCGATCCGTCCTTTTTCTTAACAAACAACACTGGCGCACCCCAAGGCAAAACAATCGCCCTAATGAAACCCTTCTCAAGCAAGTCTTGCAACTGCTCCTTCAACTCTTTCAACTCAGGCGGGGCCATACAATATGGCGGGATAGAAATGGGCTGAGTGCACGGAGCCAAATCAATGTAAAAATCAATATCCATGTTGGGTGGCATACTTGGTAGGTCTGAAGAAAATACCTCAGGAAACTCATGAACAATGGGCACAGAATCAACAGATGGAACCTCAGCACTAGAATCATGAACATATGCCAAATAGGCCAAACACCTCTTCTCGACCATACACCGAGCCTTCGCATACGAGATAACATTACGGGTAGAATGACAAGGAGTCCCTCTCCACTCTAAACGAGGTAAACCCGAAAAGGCTAAGGTTAGAGTCTTGGCATGACAGTACAAGATAGCGTGGTAAGGTGATAACAAGTCCATCCCTTATATGACATCGAAATCAACCATATCCAGAAGAAGCAAATCTATACGAGTCTCAAGACCTCCAATCATAACTATATATAAATGATGGACTCGATTTACTATAATAGAATCACCTACCGGTGTAGACACATAAATAGGGACACTCAAAGAATTACTAGGCATGACCAGATACGGTGCAAAATAAGATGACACATACGAGTATGTAGACCCTGGATCAAGCAAGACTAAAACATCTCTATCTTAAACCAAAACCGTACATGTGATAACTGCATCGGAAGGCTCAGCCTCAGGCCTGGCTGGAAGAGCAATACATTAGGGCTGGGGCCCACCACCCTGAATTACATCTCTGGAACGACCTGCTATTGGCTAGCCTCTACCTCTAGCGGCCTGAGCTCCACCTCTAATATCTCTACCTCTAGCACCTCTAGCCCCACCTCTAGCTGGTTGGGTGGGCTGTGGAACACCTGGTGCTTGGACCATGGCACAGGAACCCTGATGCTGAGAGCTACTCACTGCTCGAGGGCAAAACCTAGCAATGTAACCCATATCACCACAAGTGTAACAAGCACTCGGCTGCTGAGACTGCTGGCCCTGACGACCTGAATGACCACCCTGAAAACTCTGAAACAGCGATGCAGTGATAGGAGTTGGTGGTGCATTATAGGACTGCCGATCAGAATACTACATCTGAGGACCATGTCCACCTAAAGCACCATGAGAAACCTGGAGTGCTGACTGAAAAGGTCTAGGAGAATGGCCTCTACCATACGAATCCCTACCTCCACATGAGGTACCACTGAATCGGCCTGAATGATGGGGCCTCTTGTCCGACCCATGACCACGTCCCTACGACAGAACCATCTCCACTCTTCGGTCTATATTGGCCGCCTCCTGGAAAGATATCTCACTTTCAGTCTCCCTATCCATCTGAAGATGAATCGGCTAAATAAGTCCATCAATAAACCTCCTCGCCCCCTCTCTCTCTCTCGGTGGGAGGTATGATAAGAGCATGACGAGCCAGGTCGATGAATTTGGTCTCATACTGGGTAACAGTCATAGAACCCTGCTGGAGATGCTCAAACTGACTCTGATAGCCTCTCTCTGAGTGATGGGGAGAAATTCTCCAGAAATAGCTGAGTAAACTGCTCCCAAGTCAAAGCCGGCGATCCGGATGATCTATCCAAACAGTAATCTATCCACCAAGTCTTGGCAGATCTAGACAAGAGAAAAGTGGCAAAATCGACCCCATTGGTCTCAACTATTCCCATATTCCTGAGAACCTCATGATAGTTGTCTAGATAATCCTGGGGATCCTCAGAAGATGCACCGCTGAAAGTTGTAGCGAAGAGCTTGGTGAACCTATCCAACCTCCATAAAGCATCACCAGACATAGTTGCTCCATCACCAGTCTGAACTACCACACCCGGCTGAACTGCTCCAACTAGATAAACTGGTGGAGTATGGAACAGGGGAGCTACCTGATCCGGAGTGCGAGTAGCAGGAGCTTGGGCTCCTCCTCCAGCCTGAGAGTCGGTTGGTGTTACAGGAAGCAAGCCTGCCTGGGTGACATTCTCCATATGGTCCACTAGATGGACTAGAGCATCCTAAAGTACTAGGGTAGAAATAAATCCCTCTGGGTCCTGAGTTGGGCCCACCAAAACTGCTGGGGCCGGAACGTCATTATCAAAGTCAACCTGAGGCTCCACTGCTGGTGTTGCTGCCTTGTGCTAAGCTCCGCCCCTACCTCGGCCTCTAGCACGACCTCAACCTTACCCTCTACTCCTCGTGGGAGCTGCTGCTGGGGGCTCGGGCTGCTGCTCAGCGAATGAGGAAGCGCGCGTTGTTGATATCTACGAGAGAACAGAATAGAAATTCAATTAGCATTGAGAAACCAAACCGCACGATAGGAAAGAAAAGATGTGAAATTTTCCTAACTTTGTAGCCTCTAGGGGATAAATAGAGACGTCTCTGTACCGATCCCTCAGACTATATTAAGCTTGTCTGTGAACTGTGAGAGCCATGTAACCTAGAGCTCTGATACCAAATTGTCACGACCCGGATTCTCACCCTCGAGAGTTGTCATGGCGCCTACTAATAAGAGCTAGGCAAGCTAATTCTTTAAACTAATTACTTTATTATCCATTTATTTCTTTTTAACAAACACAAGACGATAACGTATGAACAACAAAAATTTAAATTAAGTGGAAGAAAACAATAAAATATCTAAAATCTGTATCTATTACAACTACTCAAGACTTAATCACCCAAAACCTGGTGTCACAGTACCACAGACGGTCTAAGATTTACTACATACAAAGTCTAAATAAAATAAGTGATACACTGTTTCTGAAGCAAATGATGAAACATGAAATAAAAGTTAGAGGAGACGTCAGGGCCTATGGACGCCTGCAGGTCTCCCTTGGATCTCCAAGTGGACTAAAGGTAGCCTCCAAACTATGGTCCAAGAACTACTCTGTGATCTGCACATAATGCAGAGTGTAGTATCAGCACAACCGACCCCATGTGCTGGTAAGTGTCTAGCCTAAACTCGGCGAAGTAGTTATGAGGCTAGGACTAGACTACAAAATAAACCTGCACAATTCAAGTAAATACAACAGAAATAAACAGTTAAGTATAGGAGAAGGAGTATGTTGTGGGGGAGATATCAATTTTCGAATGGAAAAACAACATGCAAGTGAAAGAAACAGTATATCTCGGATATCAACAAAGAACTAGAAATCAACAAATGCACGGCATCACCCTTCGTGCTTTTACTCTCATCCTCACCAAAGCAATCAAGTAATGAAAATGTGCACGGCATCACCCTTCGTGCTTTTACTCTCTTTCCTCACCATATAATCGATATAATCGGCACGAAATGGTATATCGTGCGGAACGGCATCACCCTTCGTGCTTTACACTCTTTCCCCACAATCATACACGGCATCACATTTCGTGCTTTACACTCTTTCCTCACAAAAATAATGCACGACATCACCCTTCGTGCTTTAACTCTCTTCCTCACCTAGAAAACAATAATAAATAATAGGGCAAGGGAATAAATAAAATTACAATAAGAATCCCGGCAAGGGAACAACAATTCAACAATTAAGTCCCAGCAAGGGAACAACATCAATAATCATTAACATCCCGGTAAGGGAGATAACAAATAAAGCAATAATAGCTCGACAAGGGTGACAACATAATGATCTCTTCTCTTTCTCACTTTTACTTCACAATTCACTTCATAACTCGAGCCAATGCTCTACAAGTTCAATTATCACTTATACTTTCATAATTTGTTATACAACTTGAGCCAACGCTCCTCAATGTTCATATGTCACCATTCCTTCCACAAACTTTACACAATAAATAGAAACCATCACCAAGGCATTAAAGATACAACGAAGTCATGATAATCACAATATAAGACTCACGGGCATGCTAGACACCAATGTATAGATACTCGTCACTATGCATATACGTCGTACTCAACAACTACCGACTCCTAATCCCTCAAGCTAAGGTTAGACCAAACATTTACCTCGATGCCACGAACATAATTCACATTTCACTTATAGCTTTACCCCTTGATTCCACCACAAATTCGCTCGTATCTAGTCACAAGTTGCTTAATTACGTCAATAAACGTTATATGAATCAATTTGAATGCATGAAAATGAGTTTTCCAAAGTTTTGCCCAAAAAGTCAAAAATCGCCCCCTCGCCCACATGGTCAAAACCCGAGGTTCGAACAAAAACCTGATTACCCATTCCCCACGAACCCAAATATATAATTTATTTTGAAATCGGACTTCAAATCTAGGTCCAAATCCCCAATTTTTGAAAAACCTAGGTTCTACCCAAAACACCCAATTTTCCCCATAAAAATCATTGATTTTGAGTTGAAATTATGTTAAAAGATGTTAATGATTGAAGAAAATGAGTTAAAATTAACTTACAATTGATTTGGAAGAAGAGTTGTTCTTGAAAAATCGCTCTAGGGAGTTTGTATTTTGAAAAGATGACGAGGCCGATGTGTATAGGATTTTCCTGCTCGTGCTTAGTCAAATTCTAATATAGTTTAAGATATCGTCTTACAGAGATTGAAAAATCTATGCTAGAAACTTGTTATATTTTAGCTACTATTTGATATAACCAAATTGATGAAAAGAGTAGGATTTTGAATTTGTAAATTACTTTAAAAAAAATAACTTGTGAAAAATTTATATTTAAAAAGTGTTGGGAATCATTGAATTCACTTGATGATATTTTTATAATGAAATCTTAATTTCTACATATATTTTACTAATGAATAATTGCTTATTGCTAATACAATTATATTTTTCTCACTAGAAAGTAAATAATTAATAATACTCCTTGAGGTTATATTACTAACTGACTTACGACTAGTGACAATAAGACCGAAATACGTGTCTTGCCTGAATTGTGCTAAGAGGTAGTAAAAAATTCGTGAGAATATTTTTACTATAAAATTAATGATATTGCTTATAACAATTCCTCTGTGAGAATTAAAATTGAAGTAAGCAAATATAAAGATTTGGAATGCTAGATTGCTGAAAATTACCCTCTATCTATTGATTCACATTAGTCAGTACGTATCGATTTTGCTTCGTGAGAATTACAAAATCAATACAAGTAACTTGAGAAATAAATAGATAGATGTGGCTAATTAAAATCTAATACCCCAGCACAATATAAAAGTGGAGTTAGAGAATCTCAGGCCAAGTATGTAATAGAATTGAAAAAACTATTATAAAATTATATATCAAGCTTCATCAACTATCCCAATAAAAAAATACTATTCCATTATCGAGTATTTGAAAAAGAAAGAACTTCTATAATATGGCCTATATTGCTAACACTACTAGAAAATCTGAAAATTACAAGAAGTAATGAAAGAAGAACAAGAAAGATTAAAAGACCAAAGCTTTAGAAAATAAGGTGGCTCTTTTGTTCCTTTTTTCCTCGATGATCATACACAGAGAGTTGCCTTCTATTTATAGAAGTGCATTTATTCTTGAAGTGTTGTTATCTCAAGTAAGGAAGATGCATCTTAAGGAGATCACATCTTGAGGAAGATGTGTCTTAAGGAAGATGCATTTTGAGGAAGATGTGTCTCGATCTTCTTGCATTGTGGAGTGAATATGTTATGACCTTCTTATTTTTTTTATATTTTCTTGCTTAAGAATTCTTATCTCCTGCAAAACATTGTTAGAAAATATAAAAAATGAAAATATTATATAAATACTTTATTTAAAATGGTATAGTTTTAAGTATATAATATATGAATATTTTATAGTCATCAAAAGATATGAAAATGGGTTAAAATTCATCTAAGTATAAAAGTTGCAGATTCATATGTGGGAATGCGAATGGGGGTTCACAATTGTGAACCTCGACCTCTACTAGCTCAGGAATTGCGAAAGGACTCTCGCATTTGCGAGTTGGGAATCGCGAGAGGGACATAGCATTTGCGACTACAGGCTGGGAAAAGAGGCATCACATTTGCGATGGGTTTCCTCGCATTTGCGAGATGGAGCTGGCCTGGGGTTCCTTCGCAATTGAGATAAGCCGCTCGCATTTGCGATATTGCATTTGCGAGTCAGGCTTCACAAATGCAAAGCCTGCAGGCCTGCTATGCACAACTGAAAATTTTGTAATTTTCTAAGTCCAAAATGCACACCGTCGCCTATCCAAAACTCACCCGAGCCCTTGAGGCTCCAAACCAAATATACACACAACCTCAAAAATATCCTACGGTATTATTTGTGTAATCAAATCACCAAAATAACATCATGAACATCGAATTAAACCTCAAGATCAATGAAATTTCTCAAAACTTATTTAAACATCAAATTTTGCAATTAAGATCCTAATCACGTCAATGGATTCCGTTTCTTACCAAAATTTACCGACAATACATATAAATTATATTGAACTTTTACCAGGCAACAGAATCGTAATACGGGCCCGAAATCACAGGTTTCACATAACATTTCACTTTCAAAAACCTTTATATTTTTCAGAAAATAATTTCTTTCAAAAATTTATTTCTCGGGCTTGGGACCTCGGAATTCGATTCCGGGCACACGCCTAAGTCCCATATTTTCCAACGGACCCTCCAGGACCGTCAAATCACGGGTCCGGATCCGTTTACCCAAAATATTGACCAAAGTCAAATTAATTCATTTTATAGTCAAAATTTATCATTTTTCACAAATTTTCACATATGAGCTTTTCGGCTACGCGCCCGGATTACGCACACAAATCGAGGTGATGCTAAAAGAGATGTTAAGGCCCAGAATGCAGAATTCATTTTAAAAACAAGTGATGACCTTTTGGGTCATCACACAAATATTTCTAGGTTTAATTCTTGTTAGATACTTAGGATAGTCTAATTTAGTTAATAGTTAATCACCGCGTATACTTGCTTTGGCCGCAAACAAGTTTTTCTCCTGAATAACATCATTCATAATCTTATCCATCCTAGTGTGCCCGCATATCCACCTCAACATCCTCATTTCTACTACTTTTATCTTCTAGATATGTGAGTTCTTAACAGACCAACACTCAACCCCATACATCATGGCCGGTCTTTCTACCGCTTTATAAAACTTACCTTTGAGTATCGGTGGAACTCTCTTGTCACACAAGACTCCAGATGCTAACCTCTACTTCATCCATCCTACCCCAATACGGTGTGTGACATCCTCGTCGAACTCCCCTCCCCCCTGGATAACCGACCCAAGGTACTTGAAGCTTTTTCTACTTGGGATGACCTGTGATTCAAGACTCACATCCATGCCAACTTCTCGCGGCTCAACGCTGAACTTACACTCTAGGTATTCCGTCTTCCTCCTTCTCAGCTTGAAACCTTTAGACTCAATAGCCTGTCTCTAAACCTCCAGTCTATCGTTAACACTGGCTCTTGACTCATCAATAAGAACTATTTCATCAGCAAATAGCATGTAGCATAGCACCTCCACTTGAATATGGTGCATTAATGCGTCTATCACTAGGGCGAATAAGAACGGACTGAGAGCAGAACCTTGGTGTAACCCCATTAAAACCGAAAAATGCTCAAAGTCACCTCCTATTGTCCTAACCCAAGTCTTAGCCCCATCATACATGTACTTTATTGCCATAATGTAGGGAACCGACACACCTTTTGTCTACAACCATCTCCAGAGAACTTCTGTAAGAACCTTGTCATTCTCAAGGTCAATAAACACCATGTGCATATCGTTCTTCCTCTCTCTGTACAGTTCCACCAACCTCCTAACAAGGTTTATAGCTTCTGTAGTTGAACGACCCGACATGGACCCAAACTGTTTGTCGGATACAGACACTGTCATCTGCACCCTCGCTTCCACCACCCTCTCCCACACTTTCTTGATATGATTTAGTAATTTGATACCCCTATAATTGTTGCAACTCTGGATATCACCTTTGTTCCTATAAACTTGAACCACCGTACTCCACCTCCATCTGGAATCCTCTTCGCCTTAAAAATAACATTAAACAACCTAGTCAACCACTCCAAACCTGCTCTCCCACACAATTCTAAAATTTCACCGAAATCTCGTCTAGCCCAGTCGCTCTGACCCTACTCATCTTATGCATAGCTCCCACGACCTCCTCAACCTTGATGCGCCTGCAGCACCCAGAGTCACGGTGACTCTCGGAATGCTCCAATTTTCCTAGAACAATATCTCAATCCCCTTCCTCATTTAGAAGTTTATGAAAGTCAGCCTGCCATCTCCTCTTAATTTGGTCATCTTCCATCAATACTCTACCATCTTCGTCCTTGATGCATTTCACTTGGTCCAAATCTCGAGCCTTCCTCTCTATCAACTTGGCCAACCGGAATAACTTCTTTTCCCCGCCTTTTTACCTAGTTCCTCGTACATATGACCATAAACCGCAGTCTTAGCCTCTGTCACCGCCAACTTAGCTTCCTTCCTAGATACCTTATACCTCTCCATGCACGCTCGCCTCTCCTCATCACTTATGCTCCCCACTAACTTAAGGTCTGCTGCCTTATTCGCTTCTACTCTACCTTGGACCACTTCATTCCACCACCAGTCTCCTTTGTGCCCACCAGAGACTCCCGTCGAGACCCCTACCACCACTCTTGCAGCCTCCCTTATACATTCTAATATCATTGACCACATAGTGCTCGCGTGCTCTTCCAAGCTCCCAGAGCCAATAATCGCCCCTCCAATTCTTGGGATTATCCTTAGTTAAGGCTCCCCACCTAATTCTCGGTCTTCCTCGAGTCCATCACCAAGAATTTATGCTGCATCGCGAGTATCTCACTCGGGATTACCTTGCAATCCTTTCAAAGCCCTCTGTCACCCCTCTTGAGGAGGAGATAGTCAATTTGAGTCTTCGCTATTGCATTTTGAAAAGTAACCAAATTTACCAGTTACGAAGTATTTATCTCACTTTTATGAACGTTATTATTTCCACTGACAATAGTCAATTTGAGTCTTCGCTACTGCATTTTGAAAAGTAACCAAATTTACCAGTTACGGAGTATTTATCTCACTTTTATGAACGTTATTCTTTCCACTGACAAGCAAAAAAACCAGCGTTCGGTCTTTGGCCATCCCGGGCTTGGGTTCCACATGTCCTTATTTTTGGACGACCACGTGTCATAACATATTTTACCCTATACAGATCGCCCCCTACTTTTTGGTGATATAACTTTGTGTTACCAGGAAGTTGGTAAAAATACTCTTTTGACGGTAATAACTATAATTCCCTCTGAAGTCTTTTGATGGTTGATTATACGCACATATCTCCGCATTTAATGCTCCGAACTCGCGTCATCTCACGATTCAACACAATTTTTACTGATTATCGAGGTAATCATGGTCATGAATTTGGCCGCCAAAATTTTTGCTTATACGCGTCAACCTTCTCCTTTACACTTCATAATTTCCCAAGCTTTTGATTTGCACTTTTGTTCTCCATATTTTCTCTAACTTTCTTAAAAAAACCTTCTCCTTCTTCCATACAATAGCTTCTTCCTTAAAATGCACTGGTTCTTAAAATAACAAGAACGATGTCGAGGACACTATCCTGCAATGGTAGGCTCCATCATCCTAGAAGTCTTATTACCACAAAAGACTTTGAACAGAAACTCCCTACCACTAATCCTCGTACATGGCCGTTAGTAGGTACCCTTATTCTATCAGTCCTTCTAGCATTCCTGTTATGAAGGAAGACTGTTGTTGCCATAGGTTGGATATTACTTCTCCTGATCTAGCAGAGAGAATGACCTATCTCAAGGAGGTCTTTTACATATTTTTACACTTATCCTTTTACTTTGGGTGCGTTTTCTTTGAGTGGAGAGCTTGATTCCGTGATTGCAGAGTTTTGCCTCTGTTACTAAATATGTTTGGCACAAGTAAGTACTTATGTGTAGAGGACAGTTGTTTGCCTTCGGCGTTTGTTCCAGGAGACTGGAGAAGAGATAACTTTAGCTCATATGATGAATCTCTGTTCTCCCAAGAGCTTCCGCGGGGGAATGGTAAACCTCTGCAAGTGTGGCCACCATACTCTGTTATCTAACATGGATGACGACAACGACCGTGGATGGATAGAATGGTTCATTGTATTTTCCACCAATGATATTATTCCGGTAACAGCTTTATCCTTTCCGGTCGCTTGGAACTGCACTCGTAAGATCTTTGTTTAATATTTCCTTTTACTAATTATTCTTCTATAGTTGTTGTACCCTTCATCTTTCACATGTTTCAGCAACTCGATGGATTCTGCCTATGATTGAAAACTTGGGCTAATGGGTCTAAAAGATCTTGGATGTTACCACGACCGGGACACGGACATGGAAAAAGCTATCCATCAAGTACGGGTGGATGGACAAAAATTATGGTAATTCAGGCTAACCTTTTTTTAACTTTTTATATGAGAAAATTGATTGATCCCTTCTATATTTTTCTTAAAATTAGGTCTACATGTGGGTTCTGTTGCTATCCTCAATGAGGACGTCTTGGCTGATCCTGGTGATGTGACGAAACTGTTTCAGGAAGCGCCTCTTGGCCTACTTCGGGCATAAATGCTTTACTAGAGACCCCCCAATCGGATAACAAGCAACCAAAAATAAGGCGTTCTTCTGTGGCTGGGGAAAAGAATAAGAGGGCGAAGACTATTTCCCCTGAGTCGTCTCCGAAAGTTATGATCACTAGCCCTCCTCCCGGGCTGGTCATAGACACCGTGATGATTGACGATGATGGAGAAGCTAGTGATGATGGGGCTTCTCTACACAAAAGGCAACGTTCATCATAAACTAAACAGAATGCTCAATCTGTTGAGTTAGTTACACCAACTAAGGACGATATCTCGACACTATAGGGGCAGTTGATTTAGTGAAAAATGCCAACTCCTATTATCGGGCCCCAATTATTGTGCCCGGTACAGCGGGACTAAGTATCGGGTCCCTACCGTATTTGGTTGGCGAGCACCCAACGACTAGCGATGCACTATATGCGGCTGCTTCACACCCTTCAACTCCATCAGCTTCATCCTCGTCTTCACCAATACCAGTAATAGCTACATCACAACCATCTTCATCTGCTCTTCCACCAACCATTGCTATATCATCTCCACCATCCACATATGATCCCTAAGAAGGTGTTCCTCTTCTTAGTCCCCAGTTTATGAGAATTTGGGGCAAAATTATGCTGCCGCTTGTAAAGATCCCCATAGGAGGAAGAACATTACTCTTTGAGGCTCTATCGTATGCAACCTGCTATCTCGGAGGTGGAGCTTGCTAATCATCTGAAGCCTTTGGCTTTAGAGAAAGATTGGGAAATTATCCAAGAACTCTCGAGGGAGTGTTTGTTGAACAATGCTATGCACAATGCTGCAATAGTACGTTACTTTCTTCCTTTGTTATTTCTCCTATTTTTATCTGAATGTATTCTGAGTTTTACCTTTCTTGTTTAGTAGGCCAACTTTATTGCTTTCGAGGTCCTTCAGAGGTTCATTCGTGATAAGGAAGAAATTACTTCTGCTCGGTATCATCTTATGGAAGAGCGGGAGCAAAATACCACTCGCCTCTTGGAACTGGAAGCCAAGGCCACTATGTCCGTTGTACTGGAAGCTCATTTGCAGCAAAACGAGCAAGATATATTAACCCTTAGCCAAAAAATTGGCCCGCTGAGGGTTAGATTTTATGACGCCAAGGCCAAATGGGCTGAAGTTCATGATGCCATTCTTACTGCAATCGAATGTGAGGCTTCCACCGCTGAAAGAGTGGTTAACATAGAGGCAGCCTTGAACTCTAAAATTGAAGAGCTTGCTGCTGCGCGGGCGAAATATGCCCAGTTGGAGGAGAAGTACATGAAAAATATCGAGCATAATAGGCTTATTAGTTCAATTATTAGTGACCTTGATGTTAGCCTCAGATCTGTTAGATCCGCTCGAGAAAACCTTTCTGCCGAGGTAGCTTAACCCAAAGAAGAACTTAAGCACCGAGCAACTTCCCTCATTATTGAGAAAACTTATGCTATATGCAACACGAGGAGAAAAACCTTGGAAGAGGCCAAAGCAGGTATCATTGATTTTGATGCCGAAATTGCTAAGGCTGTGAACTTGAGTTAGATGCTAAAGACGGACTCCCCGCGCAATCTGATGCTCTGGGCCTTTCTAGTTTCGATTTTGAGTTCTCGGGAACTGAAGAGGAATCGAAGGGTGGTGATGCTGAAGGCCAAACTAAGGAAAATGTCGAGACATCGATGGATCCATCTACTTCTCTTTGGGGGCGCAGACACTTCTCTTCCTCCTGGTTTTGGAGATGCCACAATTTAGCTTTTATTTCCAATTCTTGTACCTGTGTTATTTTTGTAAATAAACACATCTTTTTACTCAATTATTGTTTGAGTCTTACTTCCGTTTGAATATCCATGCAAGTTTTTATCTTTGCACTTTCTTCCTTTTGCTTAAGGACTTTACTTAAGTTTTCCTGTTTGTGTCTTATTACGTGGAGGGCTTTCGTAAGAGAGGGCCCTATTATATATACGGTGCTCTTGAAGAGGTGTTCATTAAGGCACTAGCATTTGAAGTACTTATTTAACTTTCAAATGATAAAGTTAGTTCATCATTCAGACAGGAAACAAGATAAAAACAAAAGGGTTTCATTTCATAAAATACATAAGCATTTGCTATGCTGAAAAAGAAACTTTGTGGCTATCTTGTATAACTTGTTTCTATGGGGTTGGACGCACTGTCGCTGGTCCCGATGATTTAATTTTATTTTCGATTTTTCATTTCCCGGTCGAGGTGGCAATCGTTGTTGCCATATCGGTGTTCGAATGCAAATAGTGTGAATTGGTACACTGGAAGTCTTGTATCTTCAAAGATTCCACAAATGAATTGCAAGATAATCCTTAACTTGGTAACACACTTTACTTCCCCTCAGGAATCTATGTTATTGAGCAAAAGACTATCTAACAATCCTCCAGTGGTTTTTGCTCATGAATGGTCGGGTAACCTTTGCTCAATAGCAAACTTAACTTCCTAGTGGTAATTTGCTATAGAGCAAAAGATATGGATCCTCTCTTGTTTGACTTGTTATTAAAGGTCTTATTGTTGTTGCCTTCGTAGTATGCTTTCTATCACTGCCTCGTTAAAAACCTTGCCAGAAAAATCCAATTGGGACAAAAACTGAACGAAGGGAAAAAGAGTGCAGCACATACTTTCTGATCGGATAATGTTAATCAACAATAATATATTTTGAGGTGTGCCACGTTCTAATTGTTGGACAGTTTTTCTCCATTCTGGTTCTCCAACTCATATGAACCCTTTTTGATGACAATTGAAATCTGGTAGGGGCCTTCCCATGTTGGACCTAGCTTCCCCATGTTGAGCTCCTGAATATTTTGAGTTACTTTCCTCAGAACCAAATCTCCCACTTTGAAATAACGGAGGTAGGCTCTTCTATTATAATACTGCTCCATTCTCTGCTTTTGAGTTGCCATTCTTACATGTGCCAAGTCTTGTGTTCCTCGAGCAGCTCCAAGTTGATTAACATTACTTTGTTGTTCGATTCTTCATCTTCCTGGAAAAATCTCAAGGTAAGTTCACCTACTTCCACTGGGGTTATAGCTTCTGCACCGTACACAATGGAAAAAAGAGTTTCTCTTGTGCTCGACTTGCCGTTGTTCGATAGGACCATAGAACTTCGGGTAATTCTTCGATCCAATTGACTTTTTCCACTTCTAACCTTTTCTTTAGGTTTTAAATAATCACTTTATTCATTCACTGCACTTGACCATTTGCGCTCGGATGATATGGTAAAGATGTGATCATTTTTATTTTCAAATCTTCGAGGAACTTTGTAACCTTTACACCGATAAAATGTGGCCCATTGTCACATGCTATCTATTTTGGTATTCTAAACATGAAAATGCATTTCACCATAAGAAATCGATCACTTCGCGTTCTCCGATCTTCTGGTGAGGAGATGCTTCCACCGACTTGGAAAAACAGTCAGTCAAAATTAAAGGAAATCTTACCCTTCCAGGAGCCGATGGCAGTGGTCCGATGATATCCATCCCATTTCGTGAACGTCCATGGGGATAGAACCAGATGTAAGGGTACTGCCTGTTGATTCACTAGTGGTGTGTATCATTGCACTTATCACATTTTCGTACGAAGTCTTTCGTCCCGTTCCATGCGGGGCTAGTAATATCCTGCTCGTACCAGCTTCAACACCAAGGAATCTATGCCTGAGTGGTTAGTGAATATACCTTTTTGGACCTCTCTTATGATATAATTAGCTTCGGATGGCCCTAAGTACCGGGCCAGCGGGCCTTGGAAAGATTTTGTATACAATTGTTCTTTCTTGAAGCTATATCATGCTGCTTTGGTGCATAACGCCAGTGATGCTTTGGGGTCTTCGGGCAATTTCCCGTGCTCGAGATAGTCTAGGATTTCATTTCTCCAGTCCCAGACCAAATTAGTCAAATTTATGTCATAATAACCATCCGCATCTAGGACTAAGTTCATTAGTTGTATTATCATGTCGAACTTCGTTCCTTTTATTTACATCAATGATCCTAGGTTCGCCAATGCATCCACTTCTGCGTCCTCTTCCATAAAGTTATATCGTCTTCCTGGAGCCTTTTACTATGAGTTATTGATACTTTGGTCTTCTTCGCCGCCGAAAAGGTTACCCCATTAATCTCATTCCTCCGAAGATCATATTGATTGTTTGGCGTTGGGTTCTGCTCCTCCTTTTGAGGGTTTCGCGTTATCTCTATTACGACCATAATTTTTCTTATCTTGCTTACTTAAGAACTCCGTGAGGTGACCATTCTTCAATAATGTTTCCACTTCTTCTCGAAGGTGTTGGCAGTCCCTTGTCTGGTGTCCATTCGTCCCATGATATTCACACCATAAGTTGGGATCCCTCTAATTGGGATCATATTTCATTAGTCTTGGGAACCGAGCCTCTTTGATGTTTCTCATGGCTGACACCAATCCCACTATACTGACGTTGAAGTTGTATTCCGATAACTTGCGGTAAGAGGGATCCCATGACCCTGATGTTTCTTTATCCTGCATTGATCTATTGTTCTGCCCATGATCAGCCCTTCTGTCAATGGTGAACTTGTCTACTGCCCGAAAGCCTCTGCCACGACCTTCGGTCCATTTATAGGGCAATAACCGGCCCCTGGAAGTCTGTCTATTCGTGTCGTAGTCATCTTTTTACTTTTCTCTATTCTTCTCCCGTCCTTTGGTCAATAATGGAAAGACAACCTGATCATCTTTGATCCTTATTTTTTACTCTTGCATGTTGTGGACATCTTCCCAAGTTGTTGCTTGAAACTCAAGAAAGCTTTCCTTCAGCTTCCAGGAAGCGTCTGAACTTCTCGGATTCAATCCCTTGGTCAATGCTTTAGCTGCCCATTTATCCAGGACAGCTGGGAGTAACATTATTTCCTTCTGGAATAGCGTAACGAACTCTCGTACTAACTCGGACTCTCCTTGCGTAATACTGAATATATCGGCCTTTCGGGCCTGAACCTTTCTGGCCCCGGCATGAGCCTTGATCAAAGAGTACGCAAGCATTTCAAAGGAATCAGTGGAATGCTTGGGTAACAGTGAATACCATGTCAAGGCTCCCCTCGTGAGAGTTTCTCCAAATTTCTTTAACAACACAGATTCAATTTTGTGAGGAGCTAAATCATTTTCCTTTACCGTCATTATGTAGGTGGTAATATGCTCCTGAGGGTATAAAGTTCCATCACACTTTGGCAATTCAGGATCTTTGAACTACTTCAAGATTAATTCTGGTGCCGCACTTGGCTTGTATGCCAATTGAGTATATTTTTTCGATTCCGAGCTCTTTGGTACCGGTGGCGCGCCCGATATCTGGTCCATGCGGGAGTTTACTTCTCTCATAAACCATAAAAGTTCATTCTTGAAAGGATCATTCTCTTTATAGAGACTGGATACGCTCTCCCCAGCCTCGTCGGGGCCTACTTCACCTCTGGAGTGTTGTTGTCAACCCCATGTGTTATTTGGTTTGTGGGAACATGATAAGTGGGTATTTTGACTACTTATTGGCGCCTTTTAGCTTTTGTTTTAGTCTAAAAGCAACGAATTGCGTTTCCGAAACTAATAAAATTGTGCAAAATTGTAGGAATGATGGAAGTTGATCTCCCGAGATGAAATCCAACCAAAAAAGGAGTAGTCTGAGGCACAAGACAATAAAGGGCATAGAAGCACAACTGTGAGGTCCGCTGAAGAAACTACGGACAACAGAATTGCATCTGCGACTGCAAACCAAGAGGAAGAATTTATCAAAAATTTGCAGAAGTGCGGACCACACATTAATTATGTGCCAGCAAAGCTGGGCTAAGAGTTGAAGATCCGAGAGTGTGCAAAAAGACCAAGTCCAGGAGCCTCTGTGAATCGCGGACCGTACAAGAATTGTACGGACGTAGACCTAATTGTGTGAACCACGGAAAATTGTCTCGTGGACACAATTCAGAAATGTGCGGCTGCAGAACCTCCCGAGGGGCATTTTTGTCTGAGATTTTTAGCCTTGTATAAATAGACGAGTTTTACAAAATTAGGTTAAGTTTGAACATATGAAGTTGTTGTAGCCGTTTCTCTTTTCTATTTAGGAAGTTTTAGCTTATTTGAACATTTTATCATTAGATTTCATTATTTTAATTTTCAATTATGAGTTTTGTTAGTTTTTTTCTTTATTTTCTTCAACACCCACGATGAGTTGCTAGATTTTTACTAGGGTTGTGACCCAATTCTAGTGTGTAAACTTTATGGGTGACTAATTTTATGCTTGTTTATGATTGAATGTTTATTATTTAGCTTAGTACATGCTTCAGTTGTATAATTAATGGTTGCAAACATTGATTCATGCCTATTTGACTTAGTCTCTACTTGAAAAAGATGGACCTAGTCTAGAATAATTATCACGCCCAATTCTAGTCCTAAAAAGGATAAGCGATCGCTGCAAATTAATTATGCGCCCGCAAAGCTGGGCTAAGAGTTGAAGATCCGAGAGTGTGCAAAAAGACCAAGTCCAGGAGCCTCTGTGAATCGCAGACCGCACAAGAATTGTGTGAATGTAGACCTAATTGTGTGAACCCAGAAGATTGCCTCGCAGCCACAATTCAGAAATGTGCGGCCGCAGAACCTCCTGAGGGGCATTTTTGTCCGAGATTTTTAGCCTTGTATAAATAGATGATTTTACAAAATTCGTTTAAGTTTGAACATCTGAAGTTGTTGTAGCCGTTTCTCTTTTCTATTTAGTAAGTTTTAGCTTATTTGAACATTTTATCATTAGATTTTATTATTTTAATCTTCAATTATGAGTTTTATTAGCTTGTCTTATTTGTTTTCTTCAACGCCCACTATGAGTTGCTAGATTTTTACTAGGGTTGTGACTCACCCCTAGTGTGTAAACTTTATGGGTGATTAATTTTATGCTTGTTTATGATTGAGTGTTTATTATTTAGATTAGTCCATGCTTCAGTTGTATAATTGGTGGTTGCAAACATTGATTCATGCCTATTTGACTTAGTCTCTACTTGAAAAATATGGACCTAGTCTAGGATAATGATCACGCCCAGTCCGAAATCGAATCCCACAAAGAACTAAGGCTTAGCTACAGTTGTTCAATACTACTAAGGAATACAAGTCCAAAGATTATAATGTTTGTTTTTATCTAATTAACTAACAAATAGTAGAAAGCAGTAAAATTATCAATTACTAAGGATAAGGATCAGAGACAATATTAAGGAGGTTTAGAGTTATGATTTTCTTAATTGTTGGAATCCTTCCTGCTTATCTTCTATACTTTCGCCTAATTATTCTCTACCGATCATGAGTACTTTGGTTGTCGTAATTCTCTCTCGAGAAACTAGCATAATTTACTAGATGTATTCTCTCGAACTACACTAGCTTCACCGCTCACCACGATCGCACTAAGGTTTCGTTATTTCTAATCCTGCCTTTAAACCCTCCGTATTGATCTCTCACATATGTTAGGAGTGATGTTGTTCAACAAATACCTAAATATTGACTCTCTCTCTCGAGCAATACACACTAAATAGCCACATTCAATTGATGGCCATTCAATTGATGGCCATTCAATCAACAACAACAAATACGTAGTTGAACAAATAGATAATTCCAATGGCTCAATTATATAAAAATATAACAAGAATTCATCCTCTAAAAGGTTACATTAGAACCCTAGATAACAAATTAGCTATTCATAATAGTATGCAAAATTACAATACTAGAATTCATAACCAGTAATGGAAATAGAGGAAGAAAGAGGGAAAAACGTGGAGCTGAATCCTTCTCCTCCTTGCTCCTAACGTTTTCTTGCCTCCCTAAAGTCTTATCTCCCTTCAAAGTGGTGTTTTAGGATGTATTTATATGATCTAGGGTTGATGAGGGGCGAAATTTTTCAATCTAACTTCGGATGGGAGAAGCTGGTATCCGCCTCGGACGTCGTGCAGCGCACGACCTTTGACACTGATTCAGCTTTGGAAATTCTTCCATTTCGCAAAGCGATCCATGCCATTGCTTTACTTTGCTATTTTGTGCCTTTATTTTTCTCCTTTTTCGCATCCGTCTTTGTGCTACTCTAGAGAATAGACGGGCTCCCAATCCTTCAATTTCTTCCTTTTGTGTCGAATTGCCATATTTTGATCATTTATCATCCAAACTCATTCCTACACATAAGAAACACATAATGCGTATATTTTACTTCAAAAATCAAGTAATCTCCAGCGACTCACACAAGAATTAATATGCAAATATACTAAAAAATATGCACTTTTTATCATTTATCACCACCCCACACTTAAACTCTTGCTCTTCCTCGAGCCACTTAAAATTAAGCACATGGCCAAGAAATACCTTTCAAAACATACTCAAGCATCACACCAATGACAATGGTTTATATCAATGCTTAGAACCCGACATAAGGACTCTTCATACTCTTCTTATTATTTATACCAATGCCAAGACTATTTAAAATATTTGTATGACTCTTCAAACATCCTAGCCTAAAAAATTGATTCCACTACATTCCTCTTTGTGACTCTCTTCTTGTCTAAGCTAAAGATACGAGTTCCTTACTAATCTATTATAAAGCATGTGCCTTCACCAGCAAAACAAAGAGAATAATCAGTTCTCACACTCAAATATGAATTCAAGTATAATTTAAGGACTCACAGAATGAAATAATTCACTCACTTTCGCAAAGAAACTCATGTTCCTCCAAAGCTCGTACCATAGGTTTGCCCGTAATATAAGTCTCTACTAATTTAAGCTCGCAAAGTCTAGGATCAATTAGGTCTTTATGGGTTGTAATGTAGGCTATGGTACGGGCAGGATAGATATGGATAATAGTGACTAACCCTCCTAAGTACTTTTAATACAATACACATTAACTTTTAAGCACATCCTCTTCATGATCACTCAACATATTGCTACAAAACCGTAAATAATGTAGTCCATTGACTTTAAGCACATCTACATAAGCACTAGCACAAATCAAAGTGAATTGGAAGGTTTTTTTTAAATTTTGAATTTTTTGTCTTTTTTTTTTGAAATCTTTTCAACACCCTTCATAACTTAGTATTTCCAGCTAGTAGCTCTCTCAATATACACATGCACTTTTTGGCCTTTCTATGGTTCCACTCAAAAACTACCAAATCTCTTTTCCTTCACTTCTAGCGACTTAAGGGCTTTTGGAGGTAAAGGTTAAACAAGATTTCATTAAGAACAATAGGGATTCGTCTTGTAGTGTGGATACCAAAGAAGAGGTTTACAGGCTCAAACGGGCTAACAAAGGATAATATTTTATCACTGTTAGGCAAATAGACTGAAGGATCAATCAAAGAAACGCCTATATCATTTCCTAAACTCACAAGACTTTATTTCGCTTTGACTCACACACGGAGAAAGTTCTAGACTAAAAGGGATGGCACAAAGTACAACCAAGATCTCACCTCACACGATGCACATGACTTACTCAGGATGGGTCAGACCCCACTCTCAAGTTAAAGCAACTAGCACAGTCATGAAATAATCCAAACACTAGGAAGTAACAACATGAGTCAATAGACGAGCCCAAGCATCAAAAGAAACACATATATTCTCACGGGATATAGTTACAAGAATAAAGAAGAAAGTACTAAGTGCAAATGCTCCAGCTCTAAGCCCCAATATAAAACATGTCAAAAAGCATTGATACTCAAGTTCTTTCCATTCCATTATCAGTTGAAAAAAAAATTCCATATACTTTAAATCCTCAAGAAAACTATCTATGAAGTCCATCGTTGGGAAAAGTCCAAAGCTTTTTGAAAATTCTACTTGAAAAGAAAAACTACTACCTGGTTCAAATGTCATTCCTTGAAAAAGAAACGTGGCCATAAGAAAAACCAAGAGGGATTATTTCTACCTAACTTTTTTTTTTGATTTTTTCCTTTTTTTTAACGCGCATAAAATAATACAACTAACATAGAAAACTACCAAAACAGTCTCTTCACCCCATACTTAAATTTGTGCATTGTCTCCAATGCACACCATAAATAACAAGAGGGTGACAGGAACTCCCTGGTAGGCCAAAGGCCGAAGCATCAGCAACTCATGGGATACTCAGACTTCTCCCAAGCTTAGTCCTTCATGCGGGTACCTCACACTTAGTTCCAACCATATAGTTTGTTGTTACACACTTCCAATAGCTTTGCTTTCTATGATCCTAGAAAATTAAAAATTAACACTACAAAAATAATATAATTAAAAAAATAATAAAAATAAAATAAAATAAAGTAGTAAAGCTGAGTTGCCTCCCAACAAGCGCTTGATTTAACATCGCGGCACGACGTGAGTCACTTTCTGCCTCCACCTTGAGCTTATGAATTGAACCCCAAGTTTTGGTTCAAGCTTATGATTATGCTCTTGGGGCGGTACAAATTCTTGCTATACAAAAATTAGATAAAGTCTTATGCATTTTTTGTCTCTCGACCGAGAAGTGTCACCTTGCCTAGACGGCCTTGAGAATTTCAAAATATAAGACTCATTTACCTCTTCCTTGGACTCCTTTTTATGCTCGTAAGGATCCATTCCCTTTTCAACATCCGAAAATAATGTGGAGAAGTGTTTGGAATGAGATTCAACGGGCTCAAATACATGAACTTCATGATTTTTGACCTCCTCAACACCAATCACACTAGAGTCAACCAAATTTGTATCTTCAATGTCCTTAGCTGACTCTAGTGTTACTTCTTGAACATCGGCATCCTCAAATTCTAGTTGGATATATTGTTGGTGTTCTACTCTAACCTCCTACATTAGTACCTCAATTTCAGTGTCTAATTCATGCTCTTCTTGACTACTACCCCATTATTGGCTTGTAGAAAATTAAATGCTTCAACTAGCTGACTCACTTGTGCCTCCAGGTTGCGAATAGTAGCATCTTGCCTTTCTATCTGCATCTGTCTTTCATCATTTTGTTCCACAAGGTACTTTAGCATATCCTTGATATCTTTCAGGTTATCATCTCGGGTTCTTTTTTCCTATTAACTTCATAAGAAAAAGTAGAACCATCAAAGTAAGGGGTTGGGAAAAGATAAGACATGTAAGCACAACCATAAAAGTGACCATCTCGACCACCACACATATCACATACATTCCACACATAATATTGAGTTGGTGCACATAACTCGCTCTCGGAAATATTTTGACCCAGGTGGTTTCTGCCACAATTCACACAAGGAAGATCAACAGTAGAATTACCAACATCAAAATTTTTATAATTCTAGGATGTCATGTTTCTCAAATTAACAAGTAAAAAAATATTAAAAAAACATCAAATACCAAAAATAAAAATAAATATTCAAATTTGAAACCTAGCAATATATATAGCTACAACTACACCGTTAGTTCCCCGACAACGATGTCAAAATTTGATCACGCCCAACTCTAGTCCTAAAAAGAATAAGTGGTCGCTGCAAATATAATCTGGTCTAAGAGTCTGGAGTTGAATCCCACAGAAAACTAAGGCTTAGCTACAGTTGTTCAATATTGATAAGAAATACAAGTCCAAACAATTTCCTAATTACAAAATATTATAATGTTTATTTTTATCTAATTAACTAACAAATACTTGAAAGCAGTAAAATTATCAATTAACAAGGATAAGGATTGGAGACAATATTATGATTTTCCCAATTGTTGGAATTCTTCTCGCTTGTCTTCTATACTTCCGCCTAAGTATTCTCTATCATTCGTGAGTACTTTGGTTTTCGTAATTCTCTCTCGAGCAACTACCATAATTTACTAGATGTATTCTCTCGAACTACACTAGCTGGCACTAATTCACCGCTCACTACGATCGCACCAAGGTTTTGTTATCTCTAATCCCGCCTTTAAACCCTCCGTATTGATCTCTCACATATGTTAGGAGTGATGTTGTTCAATAAATACCTAAATATTGACTCTCTCTCGAGAAATACACACTAAATAGCCACAGTCAATTGATGGCCATTCAATCAACAACAACAAATACGTAGTTGAACAAATAGATAAATCCAACGGCTCAATTATATAAAACCATAACAAGAATTCATCCTCTAAAAGGTTCCATCAAAACTCTAGATAATAAATTAGTTATTCATAATAGTATGCAAAACTACAATATTAGAATTCATAACCAATAATGGAAATAGAGGAAGAAAGAGGGAAAACGTGGAGTTGAATCTTTCTCCTACTTGCTCCTAACATGTTCTTGCCTCCTTAAAGTCTTCTCTCCCTTCAAAGTGGTGTTTTAGGATGTATTTATATGACCTAGGGTTGATGAGGGGTGAAATTTTTTAATCCAACTTCGGATGGGAGAAGCTGGAATCCGCATTGGACTTTGTGCAGCGCGTGACCTTTGACTTGGATTCAACTTTGGAGATTCTTCCATTTCGCGAAGAGATCTGTGCCTTTGCTTCGCTTTGCTGTTTTGTGCCTTTACTTTTCTCTTTTTTCGCATCCATCTTCGTGCCATGCACGAGAATAGACGAGCTCCCAATCCTTCAATTTCTTCTTTTTGTGTCAAATTGTCATCTTTTGATCATTTATCATCCAAACTCGTTCCTACACATAAATGAGTATATTTTAGTTTAAAAATCATGTAATCTCCCGCAACTCAAACAAGAATTAATATGCAAATATCCTAAAAATATGCACTTTTCATCATTTATCAGATAACTTAGCTAACAAGGAATTGGGTCAATTAAGAGATTGATTAACCCAATTAAAGAGTTCAACATAGAGATAGTAACGACTTGACTTTAGATCTTATCAACAGCTTAGGTTGATGCCTATTTGGTCTTGAGAAAGTCAAAATGGTCACTCTTTGATCGAGAGGTATTGAGTGGGTAATGTAGAGTAGTGAGCTATAATACACCCCAATCAACAAAACAAGCATTAAATTCTTTATCCCATTAGGCATACGCCTAGCTCATGGTCACAGCCCTAGGCTTTTTATACATTTGGAAAAACCGTAAAAATAATTATCTCTAGTCTTTTGTCTTTAATTTACAATCATTAGATTAGCATTAGAAATAGAAACAAAATCCTTGTTGTGGAAGTGCAATATATATACTCCACTTGTTCATTTGAAATATATACTCCTAGCTCCCGTCTTTGCTACATGTGGATTCGACACCGACTCTTAGTTGGGTTTTTTTAATTGCATACGACCATTTCATATCTCTTTTTTGAGGTGTGCATTTGGACGTGATCAGAACACCGGGAGGAATTGGATCTCGTCTGTTTGCATTATTCAAAGCTCTCGACAGTGCCTGCTTTAACTCTGTCATAACCTTATCTTGTCGTGTGAGATGAGCTAGAATGATCGCCTGTTGTTCTTGCAAGACCCTTACCACGTCAACGACATGTTCCTCATCAGAATCATCAAGCGTTGTATCTCAAACCTGTCGAGGATAATGCCTATCATGCACCAGTGTAGCACCATTCCCCTCATTGTGGGTGTCGCTGATTGAGTCCTCGAAATAAGGATGATATCTTCGAATTCAGGGTTGTGCGTGTTGTTAATAGTATTATCTGCCATTTTTTATGATATTTTTTAAAGACAAAATAATCAAAGCACGTTAGTAACAAAGGCAAGGATCAATTTAATTGCACAACTGCCTAGGCCCCACGGTGGGTGCTAAATTATTTACCCGTAAAACGGTATAGTTAAACTTATATACGTGATTTCTAGACAAATGCACTTATTTGATCCTGAGATAATAAAATAATCAAAGAATTAAACAATATTTAGCCTTAAAATGTAGACGAAACGACAAAAGTTACAGTTCCGGGAATAAGTTTTTCGGGCATATCAATAATGAGATCAAAAAGCGAAAAAGTAAGATTGTATTTAAACTTTGTATAGAAAATAGTGTAAGTTTGCCAGTAAATTCGTGTCATTTACAATGATAACTGAGCTCACTATTTATAGCTATGTCTAGTGAACAAGGTCCCAGAATCGTGCCCTTTCTTTAATGTCAATTATGAGAGTCATTGATGAAGGTGTATTGGTGAACCTAAATGCCAAGTTCCTTGTAACGGGCCATCACTCTTAATGTCATGGAATATTCTTCATTAAATGTTAGCAGGCGCAGAACATTTATCACACCTTTATGAAAGTTATTCTTTCCGGTTATGAGCGAAACAACCGCATTCGATCTCTGGACATCCCGTCTTGGATTTCACATGTCCTTCTTTTTGAATGGCCACATATCATAGCATATTTTTACCCTGTACAAGAAATTAATTATTCTTGTACCTTACATGGCTTTTAAATTTGCTTTTGACACATATTGATGTTACTCGTGTACACTCGATATGTTTTCTCTCGAGAAATTCTAACATAATTTACATCGAGTTAATTTAACAAGTGTAGTAGAGTAATATTCCCTCGGTTGCATAATAAGTGACCAATTTATCTTTTTATTTTGGTTCAAAATAAGTATCTATTTATATAATCAAGAAAAAATTTAATTTATTTTTGCAAAATTTCCCGTATGTACGTATTTCTAAAAAGTCTTTTACTCCTCACATTAAATTATATTGTAATATTTAATTAAGGGTAGGTTAGTCACACTAACTATTTTATTTAGAATTTAGTATTTTCTTAATGGGTGTATATATTACGGAGAACGAGCCACTGGCTAAATAATTACTCTATAGTATATGAATACTTTCATTTATAAACAACTTTTGCCTAAAAATATTTGTGACGCAATGTCCAGATCAACCTATGCATTAAATTTAAAAATTATTTAAATTTCGTATCCAATAAAAACTATCAAATAAAATAAAATAGAGAAAGTTGTTATAAATAGATTTCTATTTAAGGTGAATGTCTATATTCTAGAGAGATTCTAGGGTTTATTACTTGGTGGCTAAGTCACCCTCTCCCTATAAATAGAGGGTTCTATTCCATTGTAAATCATCCCATATCAATAAGAATTCTCTCTCTCTACTTTTCTCTGCAATACTATTCTCCTTCTTTATTGTTTTATAACACGTTATCGGCACGAGACTCTAACCAATTGAGTAGAACCTTTGGGATTGAGCACAATGATTGTCAATTGTTCCATGAAATTCCTTCATGATTAAATTTTGGATTTAAGGCAAGTATTTTACTTTATTTTTTTTTTAAAATTCTTGAAATTCTATAATTTGATTTTATATACAAGCAAAGACAACAAAGTTTGATTATAACTCTAATGGAGTTTGTAAGAAATTATACCCACCTGAAGTGGTAAAAGTTTTATGCCTTGCCATGATCAAATCCATGTATGATTGTGGGCAAACTATTAAAAATTCATCCCTTTGAATTTGCTCTATTCTCATTCCTTCAAGAGAATGTGATAGCAGTATGTGATAAGTCTGAAAGAAGATAAAATTATTACCGTGAAGGTATCAATGGATGTGGACGTGGCAATAGACGAAATTATAATCGTCATCATTTGTGGTGATGAGAACAATAGGAATTCTCAAAATAATCTTTCACTCTGTGAAAAATATTTGTCATTGATTTGACATGAGATTTTGTAAAGTACATATAGATAATTATGGTCCATTCATGATGTGAATGTGACAACATCTGATTTATGAATACATATTCATTCTTCAAAGAATATGAACGTGCTAGTGGTAGTGAATATACCTCACTCACCTCTAAAAGGAGGTTTGAGATGATATAAGAAAATAATATCATTATTATGGCATGAATGGTCATTGGTCATGTACCTATTGTACGCCAAAATATTTTGGCAATGTGATTATTAAAAGACAACAGTAATGCAAGAAACATATCTTGCATATAATTTTGGCCATAACCATAATGGTATAACTTTCTCTTTAAAAGAGATATTCACCATATGGATGTTGATGAATATGTGGTAGTACAAAATTAATTGAGAACTCTGCAAGAGCCAATTATACTATTTTGGAGAAACACAATTAGTTACCAATAAGATATTGTGTTGTATTAAGTCTCAAAGAAACTTATTCAGTTTCCAAAGTATAAACGGTTGATTATATTAAGACTATAAATAAAGAAAAGATTTAATATCTTCTATTACTACAACTTGTAGCGAGGTAATATGTATGTGAAAAGCTACCCGCTTTATTCTCCACTTTATACTACATAAACAAAATAATACCACAATGAAGTGGATATTTATTGCTATAAAATCCAATATCATAATACACTTGGAGTTTATTGATAATTGCACACGTCATGGTGTAAATATGGAGTTTATCAATATTGATAATTTATTCAGTTGGCATAATTGGTTTAGCCATATCAATTTAAGTATGATGTGCAAAAATAAAAGATAATTCACATGGGTAAATATTAAAGAACTTGAAAGTTCTTTACGAATTCTCTTACATTGTTTGTTCTCATTAATTAATAGATCAATTAAAATTGGGATTGAATCCCATGAATGCTGGAAATATCAAAGGTGAATATGGGATCATTCACCTGCCATGTATACCACATAATATGCATCTATGAGATGGTTACACGTGTGATTATTAATAACCCGTAATATGGTATTTGCGAGGTAACTTGCTCAATAATTTAATTTAGAGCATATTTCAGATTTTCTATTCAAGAAGTTCATCTTGATAAGTTGGTCTATATCACAGCTGGTTTAGCAAAATTATTTATTGAGTGCTTCCACTTAATAGCTAAACAATTGCTTATGAGAATAAAGTTTTTTATATCAATTTGATATACGTTATATACGAAAGTATATTATTTTTTCCCCTCACAAAGTGGTTCATGGTCAGGAACCAAATAATTCCATTTTATTATTATTGATGTGCGGTGTATATTTGATTAACACCATAACTCACAAAGATGGGTTCTCAAAGTTGAGAAAACAAGTCAGTTTTTCTAATATTAGGGGGAGATAAGATACAACAATTGAGAAAAAGTTACGTGTAATGAATTATCATGTGCACATCTAGATCCTCGAATAAGATAATTTGAATTTGAAGTTCATAAGAGATAATTCATCTACAATATATTGCAAAGCATGCCAGACGCATTTGCTGACCCAAAGAAAGTAACTACATTCTCATTGCAAATGCTCATATTAAGTCCTAGAAGGACAAAGTCTATGGTACGGTTAAAGCGTATAGACAAATCGATTTCAAATAAATTTATTAATAAAGAAGATGAGAAAATGAACAAAATGATCATAAAAAATGAGACAAGTGAGAAGATCACATGACATAACACTTCATAAAATCTCATGAGAGATTCAGGTACCTGAATATATGAATAAAGAGATCTCTATGTTGTGTCCATATGAAAATAAGGAGGTTGGAACCGATATAAAATGTTTGTCAATGACATTGATTGTAGCACTAAATATATGTGAGGATCTTAAGTCCAGAAGAACAATTCAAGTAGAATTGGTTTCTTATGAAAGACATGCAATTTTGAACAAGTAGTTCAAACACTTGAAAGTATAAAGTCAATAGTGTGCAATCACTTTTATTTATCTTATATGTCTAGCATGACATGAAAAGTTGATATGCATCTAAAGTCTATTTAAATGGCTTATTTAACTATACTTATATGACAATCCCCAAATGATTTAAGTTGCTTGAAGCATATACAATTCTTGATCTTGAAGTACCACTTCCTTAGTGCAATTTGTGCACAAATGTATCTTGCTATAACTATAAGCATGATAATATGATAGCAAGAGTTTTCACCTTTATGTGAAGATATTTAACTTATGATTCCAACAAGATAATATGAAGACAATTCATCTCTATCAAGAATGATGATTTCAAGGTGAAACAAATTTGTTCAAGAGATCTTTTGAAGATGGTGCACAAGATTGATGTAACGACCCGACCGGTCGTTTTGAGCTCTAGCCCGTCGTTAGGCAGTCTGAGGCTATGAGCAGCTTCATTTCAGGTATATTGACTTGTTCGCATGGTCAGAATTTAAATTCAGGAAGATCGGAGTTAAATTTAAAAGAAAATTCTCATTTGAGAAGCTTAAAGTTAAAAGAATGAACTAGGATTGGATTTTTGAGTAAACGACCTCAGAATCGGAATCAGAAGGTTCCATCAAGTTTGTATGATAATTTCGGACTTGGGCGTCTGCCCAGTTCGGGTTTTGGATTAACTAGGAGCGTTTCGGCGCCTATTGTGGAAGTTAGCATTTTAGAAGGAATTTCATAAGTTTGGTTTGAAGTGCATTTTGGTGTTATCAATGTCCGTTTGGAATTACGAGACTGGGAGTATCTTTGTATGGTGATTCTAGAGTTGGGAGCGCGATCGGAAGTGAATTCGGAGGTCCGTAGGCCATTTTGAAGTTTGGCTAAGGATAGAAATTTGAAGGTTTTTGAGGAGTTTGAGCAGAGGTTGACTTTTTGATATCGGGGTCGGAATCCAATTTCGAAAGTTGGAGTAGGTCCGTAATGTCAGATATGACTTGTGTGAAAAATTTAAGGTCAATCAAACGTGATTTGATAGGTTTAAGCATCGGAAATAGAAGTTGAAAAGTTCAAAGTTCATAAAGCTTGAATCGGGGTGTGATTCTTGGTTTCAGCGTTGTTTGATGTGATTTGAGGCCTCGAGCAGGTCCATAATGTGTTTTGGGATTGGTTGGGGTCCCGGGGGCCTCGAGTGGATTTCGGGTGGTTAACGGATCGAAAATGGATTTTTGGAAATAGCTGAGTTGTTGGTCGCTCGTATTTCCACTTCTGTGGAGATGGGAACTTAGAAGCGGCCCCGCAGAAGCATGAAAGAGGCCGCAGAAGTGGTTAGGAGGGAGGCAGCCCAGGACCGCAGAAGCGGCCCTTTACCCGCAAAAGCAGAACTGCAAAAGCGGTTAGGCTATCGCAGAAGCAAAAAGGGGCTGGAGCCCAGGGACCGCAGAAGCGGATTATTTTCCGCAGAAGCGGGATCGTGGAAGCGGGACTTTTCCGCAAAAGCGAAAATCCCTGGAGGTAGAATATCATTTTAAAGTCGGGAATTGGCCATTTCTATCATATTTCTCATGGCTTGGGGCGATTTTTGGGAGCTTCAAGGAGGGGATTTTCGTCATTTATGTTAAGGTAAGTTATCCCCACCACTTTGAGTTGAATATATCAATTGTACATGGATTTAAACATGGAAATTAGAGTAAATATTGAGGTTTTGGTTGAAAACCTAGAAAAATTTTAATCTTAGATTTTGATCATGATTTTGAGTATGGAATTAAGAGAAAATTTTATATTTGAGTTCCTAAGGTCATGGGTAACCTTTATCTTCGAGAAATTTTGGATTCCGGGCACGTGGGCCCTAGGGCATTTTGGTTATTTTACTAAGCGGAGTTGGGAATTTGTATAATCTGAATTGTTAACGAGTATTTGAGCATGTTCTCATTAGTTTGTCGTTAATTGTCTAGTTCTGGTGCATTGTGCATTGGTTCGAGCCTTTGGAAGAATGTGGAATGCCGGTTATGAGTCTTCGGAGCGAGGTGAGTCTCCTTTCTAGTCTTGTGAGGGGGAAATTACCCCATAGGTGAAATAATTGGTTATGTGCTCCTATTTGTGGGGGCTATGTACGCACGAGGTGACGAGAGTCTGTGCGTAGCTACTATCATGCTATTGTCGGGGTAGTCTAGGACCCAAATAGCATGTTATACATGGATTATAGTGAACCCATTTATGGTTTGAATTGCTTAAATCACCTTGAATTGGTAAAGGAATTTAAAAAGAGATTTAAATATTAATTTTCCCTGAAATGTTACAAGGAGAAATTTGTCTATTTGGATAATTATCCTCGATACTTCTTAATTTCCTACCTTAGCATGTGTTTTATGTCTGCGTCGCATGGATGATTCGCGAGCAGGATATGTATTTAATTATGGAACGGGCTGAACGCCTCGGTGATAATAGATGCATCTATGGTTCATTCCGCTCGACCCTCGGCAGTGCACAATTTACATTTCTGTTGGAGCGGGCCGTCGACCTCAGCATGATTTGCGCATGTTTATCTGTTACTCGAAAATTATAAATGTGGAATTGGCCCTACGTGGCTTGATTTAAACTAATAAGATAATAAAGAACAGACTTTAGAAGCCCTTGATTTATTGTTGAAGGTGTCTTCCTATTTTTCTGGCTTCACAATCAGAACTTCCATACAAATCCATGATTATCCTCGCACTTATAGAATATTGCTAATTGACCTCTAGTGAGTGTCGGAGTTGGCCATCTCGTCTCTACCCCTTCGAGATTAGGCAGGACACTCACTGGGTACACATTGATTACGTACTCATACTACACTTCTGTGCATTTTTGTTGCACATGTATATATACCTCTAGCAGCCTATTGGGCGTAGCAGCATGGATGACACTGGGACTAGGTGAGCTGCATCATTCGAGGCAACCGCAGCTAGGGTAGTCCCTTCCAGTGTACTGTATTTACTTTTCGTCCATTGTATTCCGGACGGATGTTGTATTTTATTTCTCTTATCAGTAGTTGCTCATGTACTTGTGACACCAAGTTTCTGGGATGGTTTTCAACGGATTTATACAAATTGCTATTATTCCTTTTCGTGCGGTTCGATTCCTTTGAGGCTTATTCCTTGATTTCTTCCTATTCAATCTTATGCGAGCGCTTGTTATAATTTGAAAATCGAAGGATTGTAATGACGCTACAAATATGGTGCGGGATGATTTTCCCGGTATAGTTGATTGGACTATTATAGTCACATTTTGAGGGGATATTCTAGTGTTTCAGCTCAGTAATAGAACTTCTAAGAGCCTTGAGGCTAGGCACAGGTTGCCATGATGCTTATGAGCGATTATTCCGCAGTGTTGTTGTAATGGTAGGGTGTTGCCCGCGTGTCGGGGCAGTGAATAAATTGAAGGGAGGTTTACTCAGCATGTAATCAAGGGATTCAGTATTTTATTTCCGGCAGGAGAAAGTCAATCGAACTAAGGATGGTCAGGTATGGGCTGGTGGAAGTAATGAGGCTTGGTATTTGCAAGCGTGGTTGAGCTTTGTTTTATGAGAGGGTGTCGTTGTCCTGATTGAGCGTACTAAGTTGTTGGCGTTATAATCTGCTACAATTCGCCTTTATGGCAGGGTATTGCGAAATAATATTGGAGGTACAACTGTCAGATATCGCATGATATGGTGGTTTAAGATCGAATCAGAATTTCTAATGTTGACGGCTCGATAAAGATGACCTTTGGAAAAGTTTAAAGTTAGTAGCAATTGTGGGTTCAAGTGCCACGAAGATAGATTTTATTTGAGGCAACAATTGAGCAGCAAAGTATGAGGAAGGACATGTGGGGAATGCCAGGCGATGTTTAAAATTTCTAGAAGTCCAAGTATGAGAATCAAGGTCGAGTGACCGATTAAGGAGATGAGTTCCGCCAAAGTGGGAGAGCGGCGAGGGTTGCATATGGGCTTGGTAGTAGGATGACTACGCGCCTTAAAGAGAGTTTGGATCGAATTAGGGATTTTCATGAGTGGTGATTGAAGCCTGCGGGTATGATGTGAAGTATGGGCTATTATGCAGCAGAAGATTGATATGACGGAAAGGAGCTGCTTGAAATGGAGGAGGGTGCAGCATAACCCTGAATTTGGAAGGATGTTTTCGCGCATTTAATTGATGCCCGCGAGGGGCGAATGGACTTGTGCAACTGGAAGGTGTGCTCGGACTCAGGATGGGCTATTGGTGTCGTAGTGAATGTACCCCGTGCAACAACGTGGGAAGATGTCGGGAGGTGATTTCCCTAGGTGGGTTATTCCCCGTGAGCAGATTAGCGGTCGCGTGGTTGGCGAAACTTCTGCAAGGAATTATATTGGTTTTTCAACAAAGAGATCGATCGTACGAATGTGGATGAAGACTCAGAATATGAAAGATAGGGATTTACAGGAAGATCCCGAGAGATTTTGATAATTGGTGGCGCGAGGTTAAGTCAATAAGAGGTA
>MU718703.1:7034-20735 GCA_026770625.1 Nicotiana glauca
CCCCCCCCCCCTTCATCTCCCTCACAATTCCTCTCTGCAAACCCTAGCGACGCCGCCTCCAAATCCTCTATCGTTGGTGGCGGCACCACCAGGAACCGCTACTAAACCTACACCAAATACCCTCCTCCATCTCCACATCCCAGATCCGCCCCCCTTTTCCCTTAAATCGAACCCCAACAGCTCGAATCTCAAATCAAAAACCTCGAACCCTAGTCGCCACCCTAGAATTCCCAACCCTTTGCCCGGCGGCGCCACCACCCCAAACAGCACCAAATTAACACCCCAGCATCCCCATGGCCTCCTCTTCCCTAATATCACACTCCCAACCCTCGAATTTTAGCTAAACTCCTCGAATCTAAAATCAAAGAAAACCCCAGAAATTTCAAAGTCCAAAAAATCAGTGGGTTTATTGAAGATTTTTTACTATAATGGGCCTTATTCGTGTGTTTTCACATGAAAACACACTATTATGGGCTATTTCAGTCGATAATTCGAAGAAGTCCGCCAAAGTCTGTCGAATCGGATCCCGGCTAGTCTTGTTAGGTATCTTCTTTGTTCATTTTGCTTGCTTATCTAACTTTTTGCTTCATCTCCCCTTCTCGTTTGTTTTTAGATTGTTCAGGGTTTCTATTGTTTATGCTTAATTAGGGTTCTTGCTTAATTAGTTAGTTTGTCTACAATTTGATTAATTCCCTTTTGTCAAATAGCAGTAGTTTTGGTTAAGTAATCGATGTTTTCCTTTTGTTATTGTTTCATTGTTTTTGTGTTCTATTTTTCCAATAAAAAAAGGGAAATTTCGGGCTACCTCTTGAAATCCTATATTAGAGTCATTTCGATTTGGGGCTTAAGACTTGCATTTGAGCCAGAAAGCCCAAAAGGGAATTCAATTAGGTTTGCTGACCCATGTCAATTCGAGTTGGGCTAGCTTGACCCACGACCCATGCCCATAGGTTTCTGAAGTAATTAACAGGCGTGTAGAGGGTAGTTTGGGTAATCTAAGTGAGGGAATCACTTAGTAACTGATTTGGAAGCTTCTAGTGAGAGGTCTTAGTGAATTTTCAGATTTGTAGTTATTAAACATGGGTTGCAAGTCATAAATTTAGGGGTATCTAGGATAGAATGAAAATATCAAAGGGGGCAAGCCAGATGATGGTTTAAAAGTTAAAATTGCCTACTGCTTTGGTTGCTAGAATTGGATTTTCAGAATTGCATTTCTTTAAAAATTGAGTAGTTAGTTAAAGTTCTGCGCAACTGTTCATGAGATCAGCGTTAAAACTTGTGTATTGTCTTGTTGCGCTGCAGGGACTCGATCCTGTGTCCCAGTAGCGTATGTGCATTATGTTCTCAAATTGGGCTGCCTTGACTTAGCCCAAGCCATTAAGAAATCAGCAGGCTTTTGATACGAGCTGTTGGGTTGCATTTTGAACCCAAAGTTTGGAGTGGTTGTCTGTTTAATTTTAATTGATATTCCCATGTCCAGCTGTTGTTAATATAATTTGATGGTTGCTCAATGTCAAGTTGACAAACCTGCTGATGTCTAAGTTCTTTTGATGGCCTATTTTAAAAATCTATCAGTTTTCTGCTATTATAAGAGTTCAGTATGCGAAGCCCTGAATGCCTAGGTGTCGCATGCTTCGTTTAAATTGGGCCTAAATCTGAAATTGTTTGCCTAAAATCAGAATGGCCTATTTGGTGTCGTTTGGGCCTGTTTGATGTGTGACTCTAGTTACTAAGCCACTCTCGAACAATGGTTAAACAATTAGAGTCCTTTAAATTTTCTTTAAGTAATTAGTATAGGTGAGCCATATGCAATAACTCATAGTTCATGGCCCTCCGAGCTTTAGTTTGAATATCCTTTAAAAAATGGAATTGAGGTGCACCGCGACAAATAAAATCAGAAATTGCGTGGCCCTCTTTAATTAGTTCTTTAAAATATTTAGAACTCGAGGCGTGCCATTTAGCTAATTTGCATGGCCCTCGCAAAGTTAAAAATGCGTAGTTGCTTTAGGCGCGTATTTTAATAATCTACTTTTCTAAACTCGGGTGTGCATTTCATGTGACCCAAATCCAAATCCCAAAATGATGAATAAGATGTATTCCGATTGGGGGTGCATTTCATGTGACGCGATCCAAAGACATGTTTTAAACGACGTTCAACATTCTTTAAAAATTGAATAAAAATAGTTAAAAGCTAAAATTTGTACATAGGTTCAAAATGTATTAAAATCAGATAATTAAGACAAATATGACAGTTGAGTGACCGTGCTAGAACCACGGAACCCGTGAATGCCTAACACCTTCTCCCGGGTTAACAGAATTCCTTACTTGGATTTTTGGTTCGCGGACTGTTATACAGAGTCATTCTTTTGCTCGATTCGGGATTTTAAACCGGTGACTTGGGACACCATAAATCTCCCAAGTGGCGAATCTAAATTTTTTAATAAATAAATCCCGTTTCGATTATCCTTTAATTTGAAAAACTCCCATTATTATACTCCCTTTCCGGGGATGTAGTACAAATGGAGGTGTGACAGCTCTGCGACTCTGCTGGGGACAAGAACCCAGAACTTTTGGTTCAGGGTTTAGAATTTGAGATTAGATGAATTGTTATATTTTGTCTTTATCTGTTATTTGATTTTATTATATGTTTGGTCCTAATGTGCTAAATGATGCTTTTACCGCTTTGATATTATCTGGACTGTATATAAACTACTACGAAACCCTTATTCTCTCTGAGTCTTCTAAATCATGACGGAGTGTGCACTTCGTGTGACTTCTTTTCTGTTAGGTTCATATCCTAAATTTTAGAACAAGGTTCGAACAAGTTGCAAAGTCAGCGAAGCTTCTGTATTCCCGGTACGCTGCCCCCCACCTCGGCTTGAGTTGTCCGCTCGGGTAAGCCAGGTCTAGAACAAATAAACCTAGGTTTTAAACCTAGAATAACAAAGCCTCATGCCGGATCCCTAGTAGGAACATTTTCTTGCATCACATGCATTTGACTTAGGGGACTCAACACAAGGGTTGGGTCCGTCTAGGACAGGTGACCTGAAGTGAAAAGACCATCCTAGTGCATCCTACGTGCTACTTGTGCATTTATTTGCTTCGAACTTGCATGTTGACTAGCTTGTAAAATTATGGGAAAGAGTTGAAAAGAAAATAACAGTGTTAGGGTTAAGGTAACCAACTGTTTTGAAAAACCAATAGTACTGAAACTCTGCCGGATTTTTGAGAAAAAGAAAAGAAAGATTTTTGTTTTCAAAAATAGTTGGTTTTGTCAAATATGCCCAAACTACGCCAGTTTGATTCCCACGGGATATGGGATACGTAGACAACCCTCATCGGGTCCAACTTCCCTTTTTCAAAAAAAAAAAAAAAAAGCCCAAAAATAACAAAAGTTTTAATTTTGGCCACAAATAAGTCGGGTGATATCATTTTTGCTTAAAATAAGCCGAATGTGCCCAAAAGGGCACCAGAAAGCTGTTTTTGCAAGTAAAGCCACCTTGGGTCATTTTTAACGGTTAGCGGGCACATCCTTAAAATCTTCTTTCCCGAAATGCTAAAAGGTCGTATCCGCTAAGCCGAATTTTGTTTTTGAAATGAAAATTTTGAGAAAAAATGATGTTGCTTTTTCTTCTTTTTATGTTAAAATAAGTCTTTAAATCACCTTAATAAATGTGCAGAATGAGCACGAATGAAATTTAACCCTTTACAGTCCTTAAGGACATCCCCTTGAAGCTCCAGATGTGGCAGAATGATCTAGAAATGGGCAGTAGAGAAACAATGGTAAAAGTTCTGGGAGGCCTCATCGGACTATTGAACGTCAACCCAAGGTTGGACATAATTGAAGCTTTAATACCTTTTTGGACCCAACTCTCAATGTGTTCTATTTCTCTAACTTTGAGCTTACACCTACATTGGAGGAAGTTGCGTGTTATGCGGGCCTTAATGGAAATCTTAGAAGTCGATATTCGTTGGCATCAAGACCGGTATCTCCCCACAGGTTCTTGGACTTGCTGAGTATTAGTCGGGATGTTCACGATGGAAATCTATCAGAAGGGTATTGCATACTCCATTTCTTGTATCATCGATATGGCAACCCCCGAGGTTTTGAAGATCCAAACACTGGTCTAACACATGTCGGAAACAAAGACAAATGGGAGGCAAGGCAGGGTTTAGCTTTCATGGTAGCCTTCTTGGGAGTTGTGGTCTGTCCCCGGAAGATGGGAACATAGAGATAGGTCTTGTGGGAATGATCGATGTTGTAATAACAAAAGCCAACAACACTATGGTCCCTCTGATCATATCTCAAAACTATCGAGCCTTGACTATCTGCCGGGAAGGAGGAAAGTTTTTCCAGGGTTGCGATTTGTTACTACAGTTATAGATGCAAGAACATCTCTGTCACCGGATTAGGTACATGAATTATGGTTTGACCGGATTGAGATGCATTGAAGAATTTGAAACCCGGATAGCAAGTATTGAATTCCCTACAGGTACTGAAGCTTGGCTCGCACATCTGAGATCCTTGACTGTTGATAAGATCGAGTGGGCATTCAGATGGCTCCCTACTACCAAAGTAGTGTACATGTCAGCTGAAGTGTCTTATATCCTCTTGATGGGCATTCGGAGCATCCAACCCTATGCTCCTTATAGGGTCTTGCGACAACTAGGAAGATTTCAAAATGTCCACAATGATGAAGATTTGAGTAAACATGTCATTGAACTAGGTCCAAAAGCCGCATTTCCAGAAGGGAAAATTCGCCAAATATGGAATGAGTGTAGGTTTCTTGAACCAAAGACCATAGTGCGAGATGGGGCTAGAGGTGAAGTGGACCCTAAGTACATGATTTGGTTCGGCAAAAGATTCCAGATTCCTAAAAGGCTCGCAAAGAGGCCCCACATCTAACAATTTACCGATGGGGCCCAGGTGTAGTGGGATTGGTTGACTAAGGAGAATGAGTACAAATCCAAAATAAGCCAATTGGAAAGGCAAGTCATGGAGCTTCAGTTTGAAAATGGTGTTCATGACGCCGCAGACGAGGGAGAAAAGAACAAGCTAGCCCAAGAAAAATGAGGCCCTTAAAGCTCAGATTAGAAAGATGAAAATAGCTGCCAATAACCCAGAAAGAAGTCGGGCTGACGAAAGACTTATAAGTGGTCTAAAAAAGAAAGTCCTCGAGTGCCAAGAAGACCTAGAAAAGTCTGAAGATAATCTAAGATAAATTTGGACACAGTGGACAAAGAAAGAGAAGAACGATTACAATTTGTGTAGCAAATGAAGAGAAATTATTAATGGACCATCACTAGCCAGAGAAGAAAGGTGACTACTCTTGAGGATGAGGCAGCCCAGTGGGTTAAAGATTTCAAGGCTGATAGGGAGCATTGCTATAAGCTGATAGCTAAAATGGAGAGAGAAATACAACAATTACAATATTACCATTTCGTATTGGAACTCGGAACCAGCAAATTGGGCGGCTGCTTTAGGAAAAGGGTAGAATCAGAGAAGGATTAGGGCCATCGCTGACTATATTACCATGAAATACCAAGCGTGCGAGGACAGGACTCGAACCACTTTCTTTGTTGCAGTAATGATTCTTTCCATCAAGTTATGAGCGATTTGGAGCGACTTCAAAGGGGTCTTGCACATAGGCCCGTGGCGAGGCCGATTGATGCCCTGCGGGTCCCAGAAGTTGAAGCTTTAATGTATTCTTGATTTTTCAGACATTGAGTCTGTATTTCCTTTTCCACTAAAGTCTGTCAGTTGTTTGAGTCTGTATTTTCTTTTGTTGAAATATGATAGTTGATTATGGAGTCTGTATTTCTTCTTTTCGTCAAAGTCTGTTAGTTGTTTTAATTCGTCAGTTTTGAGTCTTTGTAATCAAAGTATTTGCTATCTATGAAAATTGAAATCCCAAAACATTTTTCTTCCCTTTTACATTTATTTTGCAAGAACTACGCTTGGTCTGATTCATGCAGGTTCATGATACGCAGGCAATCTCCATAAGATTCAACCATAACTAATAAAATAAAAGAAAAAAAAGAGGAAAAGAAGAGAGGAAAAACACAAGAGGAGAAGTAAAGAAAAAGAAAAGTAAGAGCAGAAAAACAAGAGAGAGGCATGGGAGGGTAGAAACAAAAGAGAAAATAAGAATGAAAAAGAGAGGGAATAAAAGAAAAGGAAGTTGCAAAATCGAAATAAGGAAAAGCTGGGATGACGCAACCAGTCGAGCAAATGCATACGACTAACTGCTTAGGTGCATTAATTCCCCAAATGTGCGGCTTCCAATCTGTTAATCCTCTAACCGCTAACGAATTGTTGTTGATGTTGAGTCCAGGTAGGTGCTTAGTTTGTGGCATTCGAGCAAGTCATCCATGCACGCTGGGTCAAACATCAAGATAGCCATGACTAGTAAAGGATCGAACGTAGGTGCTGTCGAATTGGAATTTGAGTTGAAAGAAGAGGCCCAAAGGTTGAAACGCCAGATAACGGAGATGTACCAGGCTTGGATTAGTGGGCACCATCTACCCTCATTCCTCACCAACTACATCGAAATTCTTGCCTCCATTCCACTACCATCGCAATCCCAGACTCCCAATGCCATTGGACTCTCCTCCCAACATGCCTCAGGCTTTACCCCTTGCCACAACTACCCTGGAATCTTGTCCCAGCCTTTTCATGCTCCACCAGCCAATACGAGCGTGTCATTAACTACTCCCGTTTTTGCAGCTCCTCCCCATGCCAACATCCTTTTATCTTCTAGTGAAACCTTGCTCAAAGTTCTTGATGCCCAATACTATGGTATAAAACCAACACTCAAGACCTCGGATCCATACTGGTGCACTCCTCATCTCGGGCCTCCCACTGAAATTGAAAAACCCGCTAAGGTTATGGAGCAAGTTGAGCTATCTAGAAAATATGTGATGTTTGCAGAAGGGTCTTCAAATGGTGTCGGGGAAAGTTGGAAAAAGCCAAAGTTGGTGGTATTAGGAATGCCAAGAAATCCTGTTGTAGTTGTGAAAGGGTCTCCCGCTACCCTTGTTGTTATTAAATCAATGACTCAGTTGCCACTGGCTGAGGCAAAGGATGTCCCGGGAAACTGCAAACGAGCAATAATAAAACACAAAGGTAAAGAAGTGGAGGAAGAATGTGTTGAGATCAGAGGATCGAATCATTTCAGAGGATGTCTTACCTCCAAAGAACTAAGGAAGGCCAATCTCTTCAAGGGTAGCCAAATGCCAGTAAGGGAATCAGTGACCGATGAGGAGGTCGAATAGTTCTTAAGAAAGATAAATGTGTAAGACCATTCCATTGTTGAACTATTAAGGAAAACTCCAACTAATATTTCTTTGCTATCTTTGTTGACACAATCAGATGAACAGCGCGGGGTCATAATGAAGATTCTGAAAAAGGCACATGTTCATGATAACATCACAGTAAATTAATTAGAAAAGATTGCTAGCAGGATCTTCGAAGCAAACAGGACCACTTTTGTGGACAATCGAGCTCTATGTATCACGGTGAAGTGCGAAAATTATTTTGTCACTAGAGTATTGGTGGATAATGGATCCAGTGCAAATATTTTCCCTCTATCCACTTTGCAAAAGTTGAATATCTACACCGAAAGAATCCATATGAGCAGTGTATGTGTTCGAGGTCTTAGTGGGAAAGGAAAAGGTTCTGCTGGAGATATAACGCTTGAATTGGTAATAGGATCAGTTGGTTTTTGTGTGGAATTTCAATTGCTAAATGTGGTCACCCCGTATAATCTATTATTGGGTAGGCCTTGGATACATGCGGATAAGGCAGTGCCATCATCACTACATCAAATGGTGAAATTTGAGTGGGACAAACAAGAGATAGTTGTGCGTGGGGAAGAGGATTTATCCTTTCATGAAGATTTATCTGTTCCATTTATTAAGTCTAGAGATGATCAAGGACCTGTAGCTTATCAAGCTTCCGAAACGATGTCTGTCGGAAAGATACCTAAATGGAAATGCATTTCAAGGCCGAGGTTATCACCTTCGATCTGCATTGTAGCAAATGAGATGTTGAAGTATGATTTTGTGTCGGGTAAAGGTTTGGGTGCATCTTTACAAATTATTATGCAGTCCATATCTCTACATAAAAATCTGGGTACATTTCGTCTGGGGTTCAAGCCTACAGGGGGTGATTTAAAGAAGGCTACAAAGTTGGAAAAGAAAGCATGGCCGCTCTCTAGGCCTATCCCACACCTCTTCAGAACTTTTGTCAGGTCAGGGGTAGTGAAGCGTCCGTTGTCAGCAGTTCCAAAGCCTGTGGTTGTCTTTGATGAGGAGTTGATCCAAAGTTTATTTGATGAAGTAAACACGGTAGAAATTGGGGGAGGTTCTGGTGACGAAGAAGTGCATTTTGTCAGGATAAATGTGAAGATCAACAATTGGGAAATTACTCATTTTCCTACTCAGAGGGAGTTTTGGTAGTGGGCTTTGATTTTCTTTACTTGTCTGGATTATTCTAGGGTTGTGATTCAGATTCCATGTTCCGTCTGTTTGGATGTGTTAAACCTTCTTATCTTTCAATTTCAATGAAATGCAATTTGCCTTCTTCTTCGTTCCTGATAGTTTTATTTTTGTTTTTCTTTTCTTTCTTGTACAGTTATTTTATGCTAGTTTCAATGACATGATATGCATGAGGAATCTTCGGCCCAGTCTTAAAAGCCAATCCAATTCTGAAACAATAATACAAGAAATTGAGTGTGATGATGAAATAGAATATGATGATGATGAGTTGGTCAAAACCCGCCTGGAGCAATTGAGTTTAATCGATAAGAAAGGTTGGCAGCAGTGTGTCATGGACAGTTGCATCAGTAGAGAATGGCAAGAGTATATAATAATAAGGTGTGCCCACGAAAGTTTGAAGTGGGTCAGCAACTGTTGAGGAGTATTCTTCCACATCAGTAGAGAATGGCGAGAGTATATAATAATAAGGTGTGCCCACGAAAGTTCGAAGTGGGTCAGCAACTGTTGAGGAGTATTCTTCCACATCAGGCTGAGGCCAAATGCAAGTTTGCCCCAAATTGACAGGGGTCGTTCATCGTGACGAGAGTGTTGTCCAATGGTGCTTTGTATTTGACAGACATAGAAGGCAAGTGTGTTGAAATGGCCATCAATTCCGATGCGGTCAAGAGATATTATGTATGATTTCCTTTGCATTAATTACATTTGTTTGTACTTGGCATATTTTAAATATTTGAATGACGAACGTATTTTGTTCTACTATCTAAATACTTTATCTTTTGTTACCCCTTTGAGCCTCATTTATTTTCTTTCATAACCCTCTTTTGGAATCAGTGACAAAATTCGTAAACACAAGCGCGGAAAGTAAGTGAACGAAAAAGAGAAAGAAAATAATGAAAAAAGAGAGAAAAAAAAGAGAGAATTAAAAGAAAAAAAGAGAGAAAAGAAAAAGGGAAAAATGAAAAAACAAAAAAAAGGAAAGGAAGAAAGAAATGAAACAAAGAGAAAGTGGAAGGAAAAGAAAGGGAAAATCACAACAACTAAGCAATGAAATGAACTACGTTCGACCTGATTCCTTTTAAGGATACATAGGCAGCCTCACGGTTCGGTCCCATCGAAATAAAAATCCAAAAGTCCCCAAGCAAGAAACTGGGGCAGAAGTTGTAGTTGTTGTAAGAAATCTGATTCCAAAAGTTGTAATTTTGAGCCCATTTGTATTATTCTGAGCCTTTGATATCCTTTCTTTCTAACCCTATCCAAAATCCTGCATTACAGTCCAAAGAAAGACCTTCTGATCAGTCTTCAAGAAATGCCAAGTTAAGCAAGAAGAGGTGATTTGTGTCAGGGACAACACTCTGGTCCAAGCAGAAAAATGATGAAAATGAGAGAGTCTTATTGGTGAAAACCCTCACGGGCACCGTAAGACGATGCGAGCTGAGAGAAATAAAAAATGAGAGAGTCTTATTAGTGAAAACCCTCATGGACACCTTAAGGAGAAAGTGAGTTTTTGGATGAACAAATGAGAGAGGTCTGTGGGTGAAAACTGTTCAGGACACCGCAGGATGAACAAGGTTAGGGTTTGGTTGAAGAAATCAGGTTATGCAATTCTGGGGCAACAAAGCATGGTAATTGAAAGTTGATTGTTTGGACGGGTTGGGCCGACTAGTTCGAAATGCATGTCATGATCAATGGTACCAGCTGTTCTACTCAGATAAGTCTCTTTTCCTTTCCTTTCCCTTTTGTAAGTCGTCCGGTTTTGGATTCTTTTTATCCTTAACTCCCAAGGTCATTGCATTTCATTCCTTTTAGGGTTTGTTTCTCTAAGATGGGTCAATTTCAGTTTTGTTCAAAAAGTAGAAGAAGGGATGTCAAGGCTCACTACCAGTTGTAAACATGTGATTTTTGACCCTCCCAGAGAATTTTCACATTTTTAGCGTAAATATTTAATTTAGGCCTAATATAGCTATTTTAGCTAATTTTGACTATTTTACTTTATTTCGTTACAAAAATGAAAAATACAAAAAATATATATAAATCTTGGTTTATGTATTTTCATAAACTTGAAAAATACAAAAAATAGTACCTTATTTTTATCTGTATATAATTTCGAAAATTATAAAAAATAGTGTCATTAATATTTTGTAATCGTTTTAAACTTAAAAAATACAAAAATAGTACTTTATATTTTTATTTTTATATAAAAACGAAAATTACAAAAATAATTTTTATTAATGTTTTGTAGTCATTTTAAACTTAAAAAATAAAAAATTGTACTTTATATTTTTATTTTTATATAAAACGAAAATTGCAAAAAAAATAGTTTTATTAATGTTTGGTAGTTATTTTAAATCTTGAAAAAATATATAAATAGTTTTGTCTTATTTTATAGTTATTTTGCTTGCGTAGGAATAATTAAATAACTTCGTGTCCTTATTCTCGGTTCCGGGCAAAGAATGATATTTGGGTTTAAACTACCCGTTTTTAGGCCTAATTTCCGGGCCTAGCCCATAATAATCTGAGTCCACCCCACGTGGTGGACACACGTGGGGAACACGAACAGAACACGAAACCTTGAACCCTAAACCCACGTGAAGACACATGACTCTTGGTCTCTCACGTGGGGATCTTCAGATTTTTGAACCAAAACAAATATATACACAATACACACACACGGAAGGGGGAAGTAGGCTAACGTTTGAGGGGGGAGAGGAAAAATCAGATTTTTGAGAGAAAACCCACTGTTGCTTCATGTTCTTCCTCAAGAAAATACAACAAAAACCCTAGAGCTCCCAACCTCCATCTCCTCCCCAACGACCCCTCTCGTCGTCACCTTCGCCTTCGCCTTCGCCTTCGCCCCAACGTCACTCACCCCACCTCCCATCGTCAACCAAACAACCACCTTCGTCGCCGTCCAGTCAGCTCACCAACAACTCCAACGTCGACGACCAGCTGCCACCTTCACCTCGCCCTCAACCAACGCCCAGCAGCCACACACAGTCGTAACCACCTCCAGCCACCTGCAGCAGCGTTGCTGCTGTTGCTTCACGTCTCCTCCATAACCACCTAGCACAACTCCAAACGAACCAGCAGCTCCATCAGTCCAAACGACCAACCATCCATCCTCCATCGCCAGCATAGCACACGACCAAACAGTCCCCAGGTCATTTCTGCCTTTGCTGCGTCATTACTACCCGTCGAACAGACCACCCTCATCGTCGCCATATCCGCAACCAAACGAGCTCAACCTCACTATCGAGCAACCAGCTCGTCCCCTTCGTCCTTCTTCCAGTCGGACACCCGAAAATGGTCTGCCCATTGATAGAAATCAGAGAATAGAGCAAGGTTTTGGGTTCATCGCTCGTCGCTATGATTTGTTGCCGATTCGAGGTTCTATTTCCGTTAAGGTTTTGTTTGCGGTCTGGTCGCTTGTGAAGCAGTCCAAGCGTTAAAGTTTCCGATTCGAACTTCCGAGGTCCACCTCTCATCTTGTTTGATTAATGATACGAGTCGTTTTCTTTTGTTATATTGTTGTTCATTGCATTAATTTATACCTTTGACTAACTTCAGATTCTTATTTTGATAATTGACTGTAAGTTGGCTATACGTTGGCATGCCTTTGTTTTCGTATATTAACATGTGATATGAGAGGGAATTAGGGGTTGGGATTCTACTGTGTATAGCCATGATGTTAGATAAATTTGGTTCATGTGAGCTAAGGTGAAGTGTGCAGAAATGTTAAGTTTGCTAAAATGACAGTGTGGGATATTAAATTAGCTATATTAAATTTAGCTTTCTGTTAATCTTTCTGATAAAAAATGATTGTTCAAATGTCATCTTGATTTAGCATGCTAATTGTTTTTTTAATTATAATTGTGTTTCCATGGTTCACTGTGAGAATTTTGTCCATAGTATTGTAAATGTGTTTGGTCTTTGGTCCTTTTCGTAAATAATTTAGTGCATTGGAAAAGTGAGCGTGATTAATGAATTAATGAAAGGCTGACTTGGTTGAATCGGTAGATGTTATTAATCAAGTTTCGTTGATAAAGGGGNATTACCACGCCCTTCGCGGGGTGCGGCAGCGCCAAAAGGAGGTGTGACACCAGTTTCCCAATTGCAAAGCACAGTGGGGCCAGAACGTACCAAAGGTAGCATGATGCAAAGTAAGATACAAGGTGGGTTGGTTGGGTAATTTTATAGGAAATGCAAGTTTCGGATAAAAGGGGTCAGAGATGTGAAACAACCGTCTGGGTATAAAACACTTGGGTCGTCGAAGGTCATGGGGTTTAAAAGTCAGTCAAAAAGTCAAGTGGTTCAAGGCCAGTTCGGGAAGCAAGTCACAGTGAAACACAGCAGTGGAGACACCTTCAGCCAAAATGCCATCAACTAACCACCATTTTAGAATGACAATATTTTTCTATGATTGAAACAGGGGCAGAAAGTTTTCGTTTGTATTGGAGAAACTCTCCATAGGGGAAGAGCAAGCACCAAAACAGGTTTAACCGTAAACTCTCAGGACCTTCCTGAAAAATTGGGCTTAGATAAATTTCAAAAAACAAATCACAGAATAATGTCAGTTGATTGCAAAGTTTGCATGGTTTAAGACAGAATTCAATTAGGAGTTCTTAGGACCCTTAATAATGGGACCAAGTTTTAAGATTTCCATTAGATAGCAAGATGTAGCATAAATTCTGTTGTAGCGTAGTATGATTCAGTCGTAAAAATGTCAGTCTTTAGGATAACCTTGATTTGATTTTTAGGACCTTCCTGGATAATAGTATTAGTTTAAGACCTTTGAGATAACAAATGCAGTGGGAGTAATACCTTTAGAAGATATAACTTAGGTTTGTAATTGTTGTTCACTTAGGAGTTGTCACGACCTCCCTGGATAATATGACTTAGATTTCAAATTTTTAAAAGTAGTTGGTAGAATGATTCATTTTAACACTCACCTATGTGCCCAGCTACCAAACTGGGGCAGAAAATTTTCTTTGTTTCGTCTATTTTGTTGAATTCAGGAGCCCGCCTGAAGAACAGAGGAATACATTTCAAGTTTTAGTAGTCAGGAGCCCGCTTGGAGAATAGAGGAATATATTTCAAGTTTTAACAATCAGGAGCCCACCTGGAGAACAGAGGAATACATTTCAAGTTTAAACAATCAGGAGCTCGCCTGGAGAACAGAGGAATACATTTCAAGTTTTAGCAGTC
>MU718704.1:0-36784 GCA_026770625.1 Nicotiana glauca
TCAGCCATTGATCACACTGAGGTACTCTCTTTAAATTTGACTTGGGACTGGCGCAATCAATTTGTATCCTATCTGTAGGATGGTACACTCCCACTTGACAAAAAAGAAGCGAAGAACCTCCGCGTGCAGGCCGCCAGGTATTGCCTGATAAACAATGAGCTCTACAAAAGGACGTTTGGCGGACCTCTAGCCAAGTGCCTAGGGCCGCACCAAACGAGACCAGTACTCGAAGAAGTACACGAGGGCTACTGTGGTATCCATACAGGCAATCGCGCCCTCGTACGCTGCATAATACGAGCCAGTTATTATTGGCCCACCATGAAGAAAGAGGCAGCAGAATACGTTCACCGATGCGAACAATGTCAAAAGTATGCCCCCATGATACACCAACCAGGGGAGCCCCTCCACTCAGTCACTTCCCTATGGCCTTTCATCAAATGGGGAATGGATATAGTCAATCCTCTACCAGCAGGACGAGGAAAGGTACGATTTCTATTAGTTTTAACTGACTACTTCTCCAAGTTGGTGGAAGCAGGTGCGTACGCCCAAATACGCGAACAGGAAGTCATTGCCTTCATATGGAAGAATATCATCTGTCGTTTCGGCATCCCCAAAGAAATCAGCTGCGACAACGGACGACAGTTCGTCGACCAGAAGATGACGGAATTCTTCGACAAATGGCACATTAAGCGAATACTCTCCACGCTGTATCACCCCTCCGCCAACGGCTAAGCAGAGTCTTCTAACAAAACAATACTGAACATACAGAAAAAGAAACTCGAGGAAGCCAAAGGGCTATGGCCCGAGCTGCTACCGAAAGTATTGTGGGCACACCGAACCACACCAAAATCCTGCAAAGGAGAAACACCATACTCACTGGTCTACGAAACCGACACAGTCATACCAGTCGAAGTCGGCGAACCAAGCTTGAGGTATTCACATACCAGCGGAATAGAGAACGACGTAAATAAGCTTCAAGGCCTCGACGAGGCTGAGGAAACAAGAGAAATGGCCCACATAAGAATGGTGGCTCAGAAACAACAAGTTGAAAGATACTACAACAAAAGAGCCAAAGTAAGACCACTCAAAGCGGGAGACTACGTCCTCAAAGCCAAAACATTGGCATCAAAAGACCCAAGCGAAGGAAAACTGGACACCAACTGGGACGGACCCTACAAAATCATAGCAGCAGCAGTTAAAGGAGCATTCCAATTAGAAACAATGGAAGGAAAAACTCTCCAAAATAATTGGAACGTCGCCCACCTCAAGTATTTCCATTTCTAAAAGGCGTCTCCCGAGTCGCACTCTTTTTCCCTTACCCGATTTTTGTCCCAATTGGGTTTTCTCGGGGAGGTTTTTAATAAGGCGGCAGAGGGGACACCTGGAGATATTTGCAGAACAAGTTTGTCATACCAGCCAATCCATGCGCTCTCTTGGCTGACATGACAAAGGGACTGGACTAGCATGATCTCCAATGTATGAATGGCTAAGGCCATCTCCAATGTATGAACGGCTAAAGTCATCTCCAATGTATGAATGGCTAAGGCCATCTCCAATGTGTAAATGGATAAGGCCATCGTCGTCAATAAGTCTACCTAGCTCAAATATGACAAAAGAGTAACTCGACGACAGTCGAAGTTACGTACATGGCTGAGGCCATCTCCAACGTGTAAATGGCTAAGGCCATCGTCATCAATAAGCGACCTAGCTCGACTACGACAAAAAAGTAACTCGATGACAGTCGAAGTTACGTACATGGCCAAGGCCATCTCCAACGTGTAAATGGCTAAGGCTATCATCGTAAATAAGTCAAACCAGCTGGACTACAACAAAAGAATAACTCGACGACAGTCGAAGTTACGTACATGGCTAAGGCCATCGTCGTCAATAAGTCGACCCAGCTTGACTACGACAAAAGAGTAACTCGACAACAGTCGAAGTTACGTACATGGCTAAGGCCATCTCCAACGTGTAAATGGCTAAGGCCATCGTCATCAATAAGTTGACCCAGCTCGACTACGACAAAAGAATAACTCAACGACAGTCGAAGTTACGTACATGGCTAAGGCCATCGTCGTCAATAAGTCGACCTAGCTCGACTACGACAAAAGAGTAACTTGACGACAGTCGAAGTTACGTACATGGCTAAGGCCATCTCCGACGTGTAAATGGCTAAGGCCATCGTTGTCAATAAGTCGATCCAGCTCGACTACGACAAATGAGTAATTAGACGATAGTCGAAATTACGTACATGGCTAAGGCCATCTCCGATATGTAAATGGCTAAGGCCATCATTGTTAATAAGTCGATCCGGCTCGACTACAACAAACGAGTAACTCGATGACAGTCGAAGTTACGTACCCGGCTAAGGCCATCGATAATATTATGGCTAAGGTCGCCGTCACCAACAGCCGCCAACTCTGTTCGACTACAGCAAAAGGCACGTAAATAACAGGTAAAATGATGCCATTATTAGCTAAAGACTCCACTATTTAGCATCGAAGCTGCCTCCTATCGGCGGATAACACAAACAACAATCGAGAAACATGCTAAGAATCCTACAAGTAAGCGAGCATCCGCCCTGCGGAGATGAGATACCGAAAATAAAAGATACAAAGGAAAGGAATAACAGCATTCCGCTTAAGAGCTCCAACCTCAGCCGCCCTGGTATCGAGCTCGGCGGTCAAGGCATCGACCTTGGCTCGCAAATCAGCAGCTTCCGTCGCTACCCCATGGCCAACCTCCAATTCCTCCTCTTTTGACTAGAGAAGAGTCTCCAGCTCGATGTTCCGAGCCAAAGCGGCCATCAGCTGCTCATCAACCTGCTCCAGCTCGACCACCCTCCGTTTCAATTGGGCCTCTGACTGCTCAAGGCCCTCACGGAAAACCCGAAATTCCGGGTCCTGCTTGAGTAGGTCCGCCAGCGCCTAATGCTTGGCATGGCACCGCCGATACTTCTTTGCCACCTTATTAAAGGTGGCTGCCTTCCTTTGCGCTCGCCGCCTCCTCTCTACCTCCAAAATGAGAGTCTAAAAAGAGAAGAAAAAGTGGGAAGGCAAGTCAGTATGCATCAAAGTTAGCCTTACGACACACAAAGAAAACTAAAAACTACCTGCAAGGCCGCACCAGCGACCCTCCAGGATAGATCCCCGTCACTAACACCTTTTAGCGTTTCACGCTCAATGGCCGCACATAACAGGGTCATATCCGTTACGGCCTGCTCGCTGTGTTGCAACAGGTTATACCCTCCTGGGATCAGAATTCGGCGGTTGGATCTACCTACTGTCATCCCCACACGGGCCGGACCCCTCATTAACACATGTACATCCACATGGGCGGCCTCAAGGTCCCCATTATCTAACAGCAGCCGATGAACCACTCTCCGGAATACGGGCTAGGATGGCATCAGGAACTGCCCTCCTTTGGGGAGCCGACCTCCCAGAACAGATGGCATCGGCCATAAAAACTGGCCTCGGCCCCTGACGGGGCTTACTCGCCCTCTCGTCCTCTGTGGCTATCCCCTTGCCCATTATTAACCACCGTCTTTTTCTCTTTGGTGGCTCCTGACCTTCAGAAGTCTCCTCCATAGGCCGTTGGCATGGCATTGAAGGAGTCGCTTCACTTGCGGACGCCGCCACAGGAGCAACCTCCTGTTGAGGAACGTCGGGGGCGTCATCACTGAACGAGATACAGGGTATATCTCCACCCTCAGAGTCAGTCCCCGCCCTAGGCGAAGTAATGACTTTTTTCTTCCTCTTAGGGGTGCTACGACCTGCCAACACGAGTAAGTCGGGTAACCAAACCTAAGGGAACCTCAAAACCTAAGCCAAAGAATTACCTGACGGGTCGTATCGTTCAGGAAATGCGGCCCAGGTATGGCATTCCTCCGCATAAGGTATCATTCTTTCCACCCACAATTTAATATTGTCAATGAACTGGGGTGGAGAAGCCCTCGCTACAAAAAGGAGTAAAGAAAGAAATCACAACGGTCGTATGGTCAAGATCGCAAGCTGTCATGAATTCTGCAAATAAAGATACTTACGTTCTGGGTTCCATCTTTGTGGGAACCCTTCAGGGTTAGACACCAGGTGCTCCGTCCTGATATAGAAGTACTTACGTCAAAAGCGGCGGTCGGTCTTGTCATCAGCTCTAACGACCAAGCCCTTCGCGCCACGGCTTTTCAACTGCAGCATGGTACCCCTCAGGTAACCAGGGCTGAATAACTGTAAAAGGTGGTGAACTGAGATGCTGCACTCAGCCTTTGCTGCATATGTGGTTAGAATCCTGCACACCTTCAAGGTGTAAGGAGTAAGTTGAGTCGGACACACATTGAAAAAACGTCAAAGCTCCCCCGTTAGCAGGAATATTGGGAGACCATAACCGATCAAAAATGGGTACTCGTAAAATGTGTAGTACCCAGGCCGGTGCACATTGGCATAGTCCGTCCCAGCCGGAGCCATTTCCACATAGTCCAGAATATGGTGCATCTCTCAAAGATCGTCTAGGTAGGATTGTAATAAATCACTATACTACTAGGGAAGGGCTGGGCTTTTAGTTGGAAAATCCCTTCGAATATGCATCTCCTTTGGGAGGACGTTGTCTACACTAAGGGGAATAAGAGCCTTCCCTACTTTTTCCTCTTCGCCATCGGAGGAGGGCGGAACCCTAGATGGGGCATTATCTTTGGTCTTTTTACTACTCTGACGGCATTTTGTCATGTTATCCTATGTGAGAAATGAAGCACTAACAACAGGAAGTGTGGTTTCAAAGAAGTGGGAGTCTCGCACGAAATAGCGGTTGCTAGAAAGAAAGGCAAAGAAAGAAGCCAGAAAAGGTTTTCCAAAGGTTCGAAAGATGAAATGAATTGAACCTTCCCTCTATTTATAGGGGTAGGATGCGCAGAAATTGAAGAGGCATGATTCAAAACGGGTGCGGAAAACCAGAACGTCACATCATCCTCTGAACCGCCTTAGGAGTAATTATAATTATGACGCATGCGGGCGATGAAGTCATTTCAAAAAGGGAGCCACGCGTCAGCAGTTTGATGATGTCATACATTTCATCTCATTCACATCACCGCCCCCATAGTAAGGTTAAATTCTACAAAGACGAGGTTTGCATTTCCGCCCATCGAAGACGTCTACCGAATACGCCTCTAACGAGCGGAGGGACTAACTTTATGGGGTCACATTTGGCCCTCAACGTCTCTACGCCGAAGGGTACGCTTAGTGAGCATACGTCAACTAAAGCAAGGGTACGACTTGGGCGTGGGGACAAAGGCGACGCCAGTTAAAACTCAGCGTCCTTGCTAGGGGGACGTTGACTACTTTTTGTACTTTTATGATTGTTTCGAGGAAGGCCTCCTGCTATATAAAGGAGCCCTTCCCATTGTAAAGGGGGATCATGATTCTCAGATAATATAACTCTCTTATTTTCTCTTACTCTCTCTCTATCTTTACATCTAACGGACACTCATTCTCGAGTTCATCTTATCAGATCTACTACACTAATTTTATCTCTTTTGTCTCTAGGCTTTATTATATTTGATTATGATTTACCCTCATTTATTTTTGATTGTTTTTAAGCTTACAAAGTAGATTGATAATTTTTTAACCAAACAGAACCCACAGGGAATTAACCTATCAATTACTTTCTTTGAATGTACTTAATTCTATGGAATCAACTTCCCCAAACTTTATTAATCACGGTTGATGGTATTACTAATAACTAAGACTGAAAGTAAATAGATAGCTAAAAACTAACTAAATGCTTGAATTGTAAACAATTATGAGAAGGTTCTAAGGCTATGATTTCCCCTATTGATGGAGTCCCTTCCGGTTATGTTTCATATAAATTAACCAACACATCTCTATCAATCATGAGCACTCTATTTACCTTAAATCTCTCCCGAATAATCACAATAATTTACTAGACACACTCTCCCGAGATACGCTAGCTAGCTTAGTTTATTATAGCTCACGTTAGATTGCATCCAAGGCTTTGTTATCCCTAATCCCGCCTTTAAACCCACAGTTATAGATCCCTCATATACCTTGGGAGTGATGTTGTTCAGCAACTACCTAAATATGCACTCTCTCCCGAGTTATGCACACTAAGTAGGCACAGCTAATTGAGGATCCTGTCAATTAACTACAACAAATACGTAGATGAACAAATAGAGATTAAAGTAGCAATCTATATTAACATAATCAAGAAGTTCATCCTTCAATAGGTTCCATCAAAACCCTAGACAAAGGATTTAGCTACTCATAATAAAGTAAGAGAAAACTACTAAATTATTCATAATAGAAGAATTGCAAGAAAATAAGAGAGATAAAGAACTATATTATTTTTGGGTGATCTCTCACACTTGTTCCTCCTCTAAAAGTAATCTAAAACAACAAGCCTCCCTATCTTGGGCAAGCTTATACAGCTTATAAGGGATTTACAAAAGTTTCCCCGAATTGACACTTTGGTCCCCAAATTTTCAGGTTTGTGAACAGTCCACCGCGGTCGCGGTGGACCTTTTTCCAGGTCATTTTTCTGCTCCTTTGTGTTCGGGTACTTCTTGAATGGGTGTTTTCTTCACATTATCGCCTCCAAACACTTTATGTTGCTTCCTCACATATAATATTCCCTGCGAAACCAAATAACACTATGTAAAGCATTTTGTTAGCAATTTACCTTATAAAACAATAACAAAGCATGAGCAATTAAGGTATAAATATCAACTACATAGCCTACTATCACCTACCATGGTTTGAAGACACAAGATTAATTTTCTTGCCAACAATCAATGCAATGCGGGAGTTTGTATCATAAAGTTGTCTTTGATGTTTTCTACGTTCTTAAACTTATTTGAGATGACTTTCTCCATTGTTATGAAGTGATTTACTAACAGGTTTGATAGATATGGTATTTTAATTGAAATTTGTGTATTTAACTCTAATTTAATTGTGTGATTATATTTATGGAGCTTTTAATTGTTTGTGAATTTATTCACCAGTTTATTTAATCGAAAGAGGAATATTTTGGTAATTATCTTCGCATTATTTTATTTGATTTATTTTAGTGATTCTTCTAAGTAATCGAGAGCTTTTTGAATTGTTGATTAAACTAAGTTAGGAGAATATTCGAGAGACGTTTTCCTAAATACTAGCCCATTAACGCGTTCTTGCATATTTTCACACTGCTTCAAATTAATTTATTTTGTAGAGTTTATATTTAATTGAGAGAGGAATCTTGGTCTTACGTTTAAACTATTCATCGAGTTAATTTCTATGAATCATTAGAACATTAGAGTGAATTTAAATAGAGTTAAATCCTGAATAAATATCTTACATCTATCATATCACAACCCTTATTTCTCATATTGTTTACAAACCTTTTTAGTTCAGCTCTCATTCTCTGTGATCAGGTCTAATTATTAGTAGTCATAATCTAGTAGTTAACAGTAGTAGCACTTACTCAAAATCAAGTGTTGATCATCTTGAATAGTAGTTAAACCAGAAAATATTAGAGTATTGTTTAAATCAAATCCCTGTGGATACGATAATTAAACTATACTATCTTTGGCTAGCGAGCATCAATTTCGTGTTGTGTTTTACGCTTATCAAAATTTTTCGCTGCTGCCGAGGATTAGTAATTAATAATGTTCAAAAATAATTTTTGGTGCTAATCCAAGAATTAGTTTTTTTTCTTATTATTATTTTTTTTATTAGTTAACTTCTCTTCAAGACTTTTCTTGTAGTACTTGACAAGTGCTAGGAAGAAAAACTTGAAAAAAATATTCCTCATATTGAACTCTAATTGCTGTTGAAGATGGAGTACGACCAACCTACGAAAATAGTTGCAGAGTTAGCAGTTGAATCACATCACAAGTCTTCTATTTGTTTTAAATGTGGTGGAACTGTAAAGAAGGTAAGTATTCCTCCTATGGTTCATATTTTCAAAAGTCTCACTCTGTTTCTAGTCCGTACAGGTATGACGTTTCATATGGGCACAATTTTAACTCTGAATGGGATGAATACCCTTATTATGACTGGAATAAAAGGAAAGTGAGACAACCACATCAAGAGGAGAATGGTTGTTTAGAAGAACTTATGTATAAGTTCATGAATAGTGTTGAGGAAAGATGTATACAAAATCAAGAAGAACTTATACAAAATGCTGATGCTATTAAGAACCTAACAACACAAGTGAGTCAAATAGTAAATATAATTTTCAAAAGCTCATTGCAATGTGATGGTGAATATATGGAGGAAACACCCTATGAGAATGAGCCTACCTAAGAGGATGAACATTTATAAAGACAACTTCCCACTCTGCAAGAAGACTCTGATTCAATTGAGATTATTAAAGATGAGGTTTTGGATGATTGTGAAGCAATAAATGAAGAGTTCAAATCCCACCCACCTTTTTACATTTACAGCCTATAATGCAAGAGAATGAGAATAGGTTTTATTTTTTGGAATTTACAGGAAGATGCATGTAGTGATCCTGCAAAAGAATGCAGAAACACATTGAGAATTATCATGCAAGAATAATTTTGTGCTAAAAAAGAGACCAAGAAAGAAAGAAGCGAGCGAATCTTGCAGATATATTCAGAGGACTTTGACCTAATGAGTTCTATGCAAAATCCCAAAGAGCGAAAGCGAAGAATAAATTCACAATTAGAGGTGGAGTTCATAAGTTCTCGAAAATGGAAAAAGGAGAGATTCCTTTACCTCTTGCTTTTTACTTGTGCGTTATGGGGACATGCCACAATTTAAAGCGTGGGGGTGAGGATGTAAATATGTGTGTATATTTTTAATTTTATTTTTTTATTTTTGTTATTGTTTTATTTAAAAAAAATTGACTTTTTCCGACAATGGATTTCCTCGACTGTCTTCTTGAGGGATTAAAGAGTCGAAGAACAAAAATAATGGTGTCTTTTTTTTTTGTTTTGTTTTCTTAGGTAATGTAACAATTTTCCCTTGGTTTTAATTGATGTCGCGATTCTTTTCGACTGATTTTTACTTGAACCTGGTGTATTTAGCTTTTTCTTTTTGTCAGAATAAAGAATCTTGAGTCATACTGCTAAATTGGAGTAATTTTCTTGACCTTGTTGTGACTTGAGAGTAGTGAGTGCCTTAGTTGTGATGTCTATGCTAAGTTCTTGACTCATGGATAAGTACCTTAACTTGTTTGATTGCGACTCTGCTTAATTACATTTCTAGAGAGTCCGAGATTTTGTGATATTCTGTGCATGTCGGTTGATGTCTAGAACTTGACCTGTGTGTTTGCAAAGTAAAATAGTAGTCTTGTTCAGTCTAGAAAGTGATATAGGCATGTCTTTGTTGAGCCAGCTATAAGCTTTTACCCACAAAATTAATATGTATCTTAGTTAGCCTTGTTGAGCCTGTATTCCTATTTCTTAGGCAACCACACTACAAGCCTGATCCATTTTGTTTGAATTGATCATTTGTTTGAATCTTCTACCTCTCTTGAACACTTGTATTTGTTGTGAGCTTGTTAAAATCTAAGTGGAGGTATGATTGAATTTTTGAGTGGAACTATAGAAAAGGAGAAAGGTACATTATTTGAAAAAAATTGTGAGAGCCACTTGTAGGGAATTGAAAACAAAAGAAGAGAAAATCGAATCTAGAAAAATAAATTTTTTTAGTGTTTGTATATATTAAAAATTTTATTCCTTGATAGTAGTAAATCTTGCTTTGTTTGTGCTTAAATAAATTGAGAGCTTGATTTTGTTATATTTTGAAGGTTGGGGTTTGATTAAACATAAATTTGGGGTTTGATTTGTTAATGTATATGTATTAAAGTGCTCAGAGATATGTAATCACTATATTCAAATATATCCTACACATCCCGCATACTATATTACAACCAATTAAGTCCTGCTGATCTTTGGCTGAGATCAAGTAGTAGAGTATTACACTACAGGCAAGACTATGGTACGTCTTCTGTGTTGCATGAATTTTATTTCTGTGAGTGAGTGAATTTTGTTTATCTTTAGTTCCTTTTTGGTCTTTAATTTTATTCTGTGTGGAACTACTCTCTATTTTTGGTGTGTGGGCACATGACTTGCAAAGGAAAGGCAATGACTTTGACCTCCGTGTTAGAGTAATGAGCATGCGTGGAGCTTTTGAGTTGAGTTTGGATGCTAGGATGTTAAGATATGGTGCTTAGTCTGCTTTAAATATTCTTGGCATGATGAGTTAGGAGAATTAAATGAAAAAGTCGTCCCTATATGAAGTGTAGTTGATTGCTCGAGGACGGGCAATGGTCTAAGTGTGGGGTGTTGATGGTAGTCTAAAAATATAGGTTTTTGGCTACTTTGCACCTATTATTTGCTACACTTTAATTTTATTTGAGCTAAAATATAAATAATTTATACTCATTACGTATTTTCTATTGTGTAGGTTGAGATTTCGGATTAAGCTGAATTTTTGGAGCTAAATTGAATAAAAATGGAACTTTGAAGTCTGAATAAATATTCGAAAGTTAACCGGGATTAAATTCAGAGTCGAGGTCCGCATGCACATGTAAAAAATAAAAGGAAAAGAAAAAGAACGTTGAAAGCCACCTAAATGGTCTATCACAAAAATGTTGGAGAACGTGACATCAGGTGGCATGCTGAGAATTTATTAGAAGCAACGATTTGAAGCCTAACCAGTTGAGGCCTAATATGACATAGTGGATGTCATGTCTACAAGGTGGCTGCCAATGTACAAGCAGAAACGAACAGCACTCTGAGCATCTCCACAGCGGCGGCGTGCTGGACGGCGCGGCAAGCAATTTTCATCTCAGAGTAATCCTATTTCGCTTATTTCAGCCTAAGACTATTCCTATATTATATAAATATACGATAAATATGTGTTCAAAGGGAACTCGACTTGGGAGAGTTTTGGAGAGCTATCGCGGCTTGAAGACACAAGATGTCATTAATTCTCTTGCAAACCATCGGTACAATACGAAAATTTGTATCGTAAAGTTGTCTTTGATGTTTTCTAGGTTCTTAAACTTATTTGAGATGACTTTCTCTATTGTTATGGAGTAGTTTACCACATGATTTGACGGATATGATATTTTGATTGATATTTGTGAATTTAGCTTTAGTTTAATTGTGTGACCACGATTATGGTCTTTTTAATTGTTTGCGAATTTATTCCCCAGTTTATTTAATCGAAAGAGGAATATTTTGGTGATTATTTTTGTATTATTTTGTTTGGTTTAATTTAGTTATTTTTTTAATTAATCGAGAGAGCTTTATGAACTGTTGATTTAACTAAGTTAGGAGAATATTCGACAGACGTTTTCCTAAAAACTAGTCCATTAATGTGTTCTTGCATATCTTCACAGCGCTTCAAATTAGTTTATTTTATAGAGTTCATATTTAATCGAGAGAGGAATCTTGACCTTACGTTTAAATTAATCATCGGGTGAATACGTGAGAATTATTAGAACATGAGAAGTGAATTTAAATAGAGTTAAATCCCGCATAAATATCTTGCACCTATTATGTCACGGCCCTTATTTCTCATAATATATACAAAAGTTCAAATCTCATTCTCTGTGATCAGGTCTAATTATTAGTAATCTTAATTTAGTAGTTAATTGTAATAGTAATCCCTCTAAATCAAGTGTTGATCATCCTGAATAGTAGTTAAACCAGAAATTACTAAAGCATTGTTTAAATCCAATCCATGTGGCGACAATAATTAAACTATACTATCTTTGGCTAGCAAGAATCAATTTTGTATTGTATTTTACACTCGTCAGTTTCATTATGTGACCGCATAATCATTTCACGGGCCACATAATTCATAACAGAGCATGAAGATTTTTGGAAGGAGATTCTGCGGCGTGTTATGAGACCCCATAATCGTTCTACGTGCCGCATAATGGCCATAAACCTGACTAGACCTGCCCAGTACTAAGACTATTTTTTCTGTCCCCTTTGCAGACCACATATTCGTTTTGCAATCCGGTCTGAAGCCGTAGACCCTATTTCGTAGGCTTAAGTTTGGGAAAATTTCACTCGATCTCATTTTTATAAAACGACTTTGGGTGTCATTTGGGTTGATTTTAACGACTATTTTAGTAAGAGGGGAGTACTTTAGAGAGAGAGAGAAAAGGAGACCCCAACCCCTTTGCTCATCAATTCTTGCCCAATCCTGATGATTCAAGGGAACCATTCACTAGGCCATTAACTATCTGGGTAAGACCTTGTTCTAAAACCTTCATGTAATTGATATGTGTTAAAGTAAGTTGTGGAGTTAGACATGGGCCATGCATGTGCTATTAGTGGGTAATATGTGGGGTTGTTGAACTATTTTGGGTAGATTCTTATTGAAATTGGTTGAGGGAAGAAATGATTACCATTGTCGTAGCCTTGTATTCAATTTTGCATGATAGATGTTCGACGAAATTCCCAAGAGACATATATCATGAGAATCCTTCTAATTTTGATTCGATTTTATTATCTTCCTATAGATTGAAACTGTTAGGATTATTTGGACGTTGTAGTAAATTAAGAAAAGCTCAAGTGAGGTATGTTGGATAAACTTCTCTCTTAGAATCGAATCCCATAATGTTCCTCGTAAGTTTCAAGTATGATGGGCTAAGATTTTTCTCCTCATGTTTCAAGTTATTCTTTATAAGTTTAACTATTCCGAACAACCTTGTGCCGAAAGTTATGTGCAATAAAAAGTGTGCCAAATGCTCCTATCATATTATGTTCTCCTTCGGATTGCATTCAAACATGAACAATGTATCTGTAACGATCCGGCCGGTCGTTTCAAGAGTTACCGCTCTGTTTCCCCCATTTTCGCTTATTTATACTTTGTTCATCTGTGTTATATGGTATTGGGTTAGTCGGTTCGAATCCGGAATGATTTTGGTAAGGTTTGAGACACTTAGTTTCTAAAGTTGGCCTTTTAGTTGGAAAGTCAACTGGAAGTTGACTTGTGAGCATTCGATCTCGGAATTGGGTTTTTATGATTCAGATAGCTTTGGGAGATGAATTGGGACTTAGGAGCATGATCGAAATGTGATTGGAGGTCCGGAGTAGATTTGGACTTGCATTAGCGAAATTGGAATTTTGGCATTTTCGGTTGGTAGGGAAGATTTTTATATAGGGGTCAGAATGGAATTCAAAAAATTGAAGTAGGTGCCTTTTGTCATTTGTGACATGTGTGCAAAAGTTCAGGTCATTCTGATGATGTTTGATAGACTTTTGATCAAAAGAGGAATTCGGAAGTTTTTGAAAACCTTAGGCTTGAATTCAATATTATTTTGTCGATTTGACATTGTTTTAGGTGTTTCGAAGATTGGTGTAAGTTTGGTTAGTGGTATATGACTTGTCTCTACTTTTTATTGAGGTCCCGAGGGCCTCGGGATGATTTTGGACATTTGACGGGAGGTTTGGAGTTGGAATTTGGAGCTGAAGTGCTGAAACTCTTGTCATAACTGCACATGTGGCTTGAGGACCGCATGTGCGGGCGCGCAGAAGCTCCCAGAGCATCGCAGATGCAGAAATGGACATGGGGAGCTGGAACCACAGAAGTTGTTTGAGTTCACCTGCGATAGCGCAGGTGCGGTCCTAGTGCGGTTAAGTGGTTTCCGCAGATGCGCACCTGGGATCGCAAGTGCGGGTCCATAGGTGCGAGATTTTGTACCGCAGAAGCAGTTTAGCTAGGGTAGAACATATATATTTGTCCCTTCGCAATTTTGAGTGGTTTTTCACTATATTTCATTTGGGAGAAAGCTTGGAAGAGCAAACTGAAGAGGGAATTCAATAGGGTTTCGTGGAGGTAAGGTTTTTGGACCCTAAAATTGTTTCTATGATGAATTTTAACATTGTAAGCTTGAAATCTATGGAAAATCAGTAGCAAAATTGGGGGTTTAGAGCTTGGGAATTTAAGACCTAAATTTAAGGATTTGAAGGGTCATTTGTGGTTGGATTTTGGTATATTTGGTATGTATGAACTCTGGGAGGATAATGATTCCATTGATGTTAATTTTATCGGATTCCGAGAAGTGAGATCGGGGGGTCGGGTTTGACCAATTTTGGAATTTTTTATGTAAATTGGTTATTTTTGAGTGGGCTTTGTTCCCTTAGCTTATTTTAATGGTATAAATCTATTTTTGGTAAGATTTGGAGCATCCGGAGGCCAAGTCAAAAGGCAAAGGAATCGCGGGCTATAGTTTGGACCGGATTGAGGTAAGTAATGATTGTAAATGTTGTCCTGAGGGTAAGAAACCCCAGATTTCATATCATTCACTACTAAAAAAACTAGGGTTTAGAGACGGACAAAATCTGTAGCTAAACAGAATAATCCGTCACTAATCTCATTTAGCAACGGATTAGCGACAGATTATCAAAAGATTCTGCTAGCAACGAGCATTTTAGCGACAGATTAGCGACGACGTTCGTAGCTAATTTCAGTTTTTTTGTAGTGGTTGTGCTACTTTGAGGTGACACACATGCTAGATGACGAGCGTGGGGCCGTGCACCATTGGGGATTGTGACTTAGTACGTAAGTCGCGTATTTGATTGAAAACTATTTGATATCATTGTGTTTTGGAAAATACTATCATGTTTTGGGATGAATGCCATATTTGGATCTCGTGCACTGTTTTGGACCCTTAGAGGATTTTTACTACTATTCCTCACTGTTTTGACTTCATATTTGTACTCAATCATGTTGTATTCTACTGCTTTCATAACTCAGTCATATTTACTAAACTTAGATGTTTTAATGAGTGTTATTGTTTTACTACATCGTTTTAGACTTATATTGTTATGCTGTAGTATTATGTTGTGGTTTACGTATTTTCTTACTACTCAGCTGTCTTTACTTTTATTATGTATTGAGTTGGTACCCATATTACTCCCTGCACCCTATGTGTAGATCCAGGAGTCTCGGATCACGCTAGCGAGAGTTGATTTGTCATCCAGCAAGCTTTCGGAGTTGACTAGGTACCTGCTTGGCATTCGCAACCCAGTTCTTCTCCTTCCTATCTTTATTCCACTTTGTATTAGTTGTTTCAGACTATGTTGTCTTTTAATATTTCTAGACAAGTTGTAGTTGCTCATGACTGGTGACACCCTGATATCGGGTTGTGTTTTTTTTTCGCACCGTTCTATTCTACCTTACATTTTGGGATTTTTAGCTTATTAATAACTTTAAATAACTTATTATAATTGTTTTGGTTGGTTTGGGGTTTGTGTAGGCTGGCCTAGTTTCACGATAGGCGCCATTATGACTGGGTCTGTTTTAGGACCGTGATAAGTTGGTATCAAAGCCTAGGTTATATAGGGCTCACGAGTCATGAGCAGGTTTAGTAGAGTCTTACGGACCGGTACAAAGACGTTTGCATTTATCCTGGGGAGATTGCAGAACCTTTAGGAAAACTTTATATTCTTGAATTCTTGCCGTGCAAATCTGCTGATCCAAGTACTAAAATTTTATTATTCTATTCTTTCATATATGGAGAGGTCACGAGCAACCGGTCAGGATGGATAACCACCAGTACCACCAGTTGTGGCCACCAGAGGTCGAGGACACGATCGAGGTCGTGGTAGGGGTAGAGGTATAGCCCGCACAATAGCCCGGGAAGCACCTGCAGATCCACCAGCCGCTCCAGTTTAGCATCAGGTCCCGGTTGCGGACGCTCCAGTAGCACCAGCTATGCCTATTATTATCCCAAGCCTTCGGGAGGCCCTGAACCAGATTCTATTAGTGTGCACTATCCTAGATTATGCGGTCTCGGGTACTACAACCACATCTACTTCTCAAGCCGGGGGAGGCACTCAGACTCCCACCGCTCGCACACTTGAGCAGGTCGTGCAGGGACTTCAGACACTGGGGGCACATCCAGCCCAACCGGTTGTAGCTACTCAGGACTATGTAGCTCATATTATTCCTAAGGACGAGCGGCGCAGGTTGGAGAGGTTTGGTAGACTTCAGCCTCCGACTTTCAGTGGTATAGAGGGCAAGGATGCCTAGGGTTTCTTGGACAAGTGTCAGAGGATTCTTCGTACAACGGGTATTCTGGAGTCCAGCGGGGTAGCATATACTACTTTTCAGTTTTCTAGAGCTACCTTCACTTGGTGGGAGGCTTATGAGAGGTATAGGCATGTTGGTGCAGCGCCCCTTACCTAGCAGCAGTTCTCCGTTCTTTTTGTGGAGAAGTATGTGCGACAGTCTTGCAGAGAGGAGCTGCGTAGGTAGTTCGAGCAGTTATGACAAGGTGATTTGACTGTGACGCAGTATGATATGAGGTTATCAGAGTTATCTCGTCATACAATTTGGTTGGTCCCTACGGACAGAGAGAGGATCAGGAGGTTTGTTGATGGCCTCACATATCAGCTTCAGATTCTCATGACCAGGGGGAGGGTGTCAGGTGCTATTTTCGACGAGGTTGTTGATATCGCTCGCGAGATTAAGTCAGTTCGTCGCCAGGAGCGGGATGAGAGAAAGGCCAAGAGTCCTCGGGGATCTGGTAGTTTTGGGGGTGTTCCTTCGAGAGGTCAGTTTTAACACGGCAGAGGTCGTCCATTCAGGCATGTTCACTCATCTCGCCTAGGTTATCGTGGGGCATCATCGGCCATGGTGCTCACAGTTCTCATCAGGGCCATTAATCACTTAATGCCCTTCCAGCCTAGAGTTCGTCCTGTGCTCCATCGGTTTGGGGCTCTTCTATGCCAAGTGCATCTGCTAGTCATTCCGGTGCTAGGGGTTCCCTTTAGTTCCCGTCTCCAGCACTAGGTAGTTGTTATGAGTGTGGAGAGTTGGATCACATGTGAAGGCAGTGTTCTCGTCGTCTTATAGGTTAATCTCAATAGAGGATTCAGCCATCGACTTCGACACCAGTTACTTCACCACCTACCCACCTAGCTAGGGGTGGAAGATAGTCAGCTAGGGGTCACTCCCGAGGGGGAGGCCGATCAGGTGGGGGTCAGGACCATTGCTATGCACTCCCAGCAAGACCCGATGATATTTCTTTAGATGTTGTGATCACAGGTATTGTCTCAGTCTACCCCAGAGATGCCTCTGTATTATTTGATCCCGGCTCCACTTTTTCATATGTGTCATCATATTTTACTCATTATTTGGATATGCCCCATGAGTCTATTATTTCATCTATTTGTGTATATACGCCGGTCGGTGATACTATTGTTGTGCCGGTCGTGTGTGGTGACTATTGGGGTCTAGAGACCCGAGTGGACCTTTGTTACTGTGTATGGTGGACTTTGATGTGATGTTAGGCATGGATTGGCTATCTTTGTGTCATGTTATATTGGACTGTCATGCTAAGACAGTGACGTTGGATATGTCGGGTATGGTACAGATTGATTGGCGAGGTTCGACCGATGATATTCCCAGTTGGGTAATTTCATTCTTGAAGGCCCAGCGTATGGCTGGGAAGGGTTTTCATTCATACTTCGCCTTTGTGAGGGATTTCAGTGTAGAGTCTCCCAGTATTGATTCTCTTCCCGTAGTGAGGGATTTTCCCAATGTGTTTTCTACAGACCTGTCAAGCATGCCCCCCGACATGGATATTGATTTTGGTATTGATATGGTGTCAGGAACTCAACCTGTTTCTATTCTACCATATCGTATGGCACCAACAGAGTTGAAAGAGTTAAAGAAGCAGCTTCAGGAACTTCTTGGTAAGGGGTTCATTCGGCCTAGTATGTCGCCTTCGGGTGCGCATGTTCTATTTGTGAAGAAGAAGGATGGCACAATGAGGATGTGTATTGATTACAGGCAGTTGAACAAGGTTACAATTAAGGACAAGTATCCTTTGCCTTACATTGATGATTTATTTGACCAGCTTCAGGGAGCGAGGGTATTCTCCAAGATTGATCTTCGTTCAGGGTATCACCAGTTGAAGATCAAGGACTCATATATTTTTAAGACAACTTTCAGGACTCGATATTGTCATTATGAGTTCCTTGTGATGTCTTTAGGATAACCAATGCCCCATCAACGTTCATTCATTTGATGAACAGCGTGTTTCGGCCTTATTCGACTCGTTTGTGATTATTTTCATTGATGATATTCTAATGTACTCACGTAGTCAGGATGGGCATAGGGAGCATTTGAGAGTTATGTTGTAGAGATTGAGGGAGAATAAGCTTTATGCAAAGTTCTCCAAATGTGAGTTTTGGCTCAGTTCAGTGGCATTCTTGGGGCACGTGGTGTCCAGTGAGGGTATTCAGGTTGATCCGAAGAAGTGTGGTTCAGAGTTTGCCTAGACCGTCCTCAACCATAGAGATTTGCAGTTTTCTTGGATTGGCATGTTATTACCGTTGGTTCATTTAGGGATTTTATCTATTGGACCACCCTTGACCAAATTGACTCAAAATGGTGCTCCATTCTAGTGGTCGGATGAGTGTGAGGCGAGCTTTCAGAAGCTCAATACTGCCTTGACCACAACTCCGGTGTTGGTTTTGCCATCAACTTTAGGTTCTTATATAGTGTATTGTGATTCTTCGAGAGTTGGTATTGGGTGTGTGTTGATGTAGGAAGGTAGAGTGATTGCTTATGCTTCTCGCCAGTTGAAGCCCCATGAGAAGAACTATGATGTTCATGATTTAGAGTTTGCTGCCATTGTTCACGCGTTGAAGATTTGGAGTCATTACTTGTACAGTGTGTCTTGTGAGGTGTTTACGGATCACCGTAGCCTCCAATACTTGTTCAAGCAGAAGGATCTCAATTTGAGACAACGAAGATGGTTGGAGCTGCTAAAGGATTATGATATTACTATATTGTACCATCTGGGGACGGCCAATGTAATGGTCGATGCTTTGAGTAGGAACGCAGTGAGTATGGGTAGTTTGGCATATATTCCTATTGGGGAGAGACCTCTTGCAGTTGATGTTCAGGCCTTGGCCAGTCGGTTTGTGATATTGGATATTTCGGATCCTAGTCGAGTATTGGCTTGTGTGATTTCTCGGTCTTCCTTATTGGTCGCATCAGAGAGTGCCAGTATGATGATTCTCATTTGCTTGTCCTTAAGGACAGAGTTTCGCACGACGATGCTAGAGATGTGACTATTGGTGATGATAGGGTACTGATGATGCAGGGCCAGATATGCGTGCCAAATTTGGATGGGCTTCGGGAGTTGATTCAGGAGGAGGCCCATAGCTTGCGGTATTCCATTCATCTAGGTGCCGCGAAGATGTATCAGGATCTGAGACAACATTATTGATGGAGGAGAATGAAGAAAGATATTGTAGGATTTGTAGCTCGATTTCTCAATTGTCAGCAGGTGAAATATGAGCATTAGAGACCGGGTGGCTTACTTCAGCAGATGGTTATTCAAGAGTAGAAGTGGGAGCAGATCACCATGGACTTTGTAGTTGGGCTCCCATGGATTTTGAAGAAGTTTGATGCTATTTGGGTGATTTTGGATTAGGTGACCAAATCCGTGCACTTCATTCCTGATTGTAATACCTATTCCTCGGAGCAGTTAGTAGAGATTCATATCCGAGAGGTTGTTTGTTTGCATGGTGTCCCGGTTTCCATCATTTCACATAGAGGTACTCAGTTTACTTTGCAGTTTTAGAGGGCCGTGCAAAGAGAGTTGGGTACTCAGGTAGAGTTTAGCACAACTTTTTACCCTCAAATGGATGGGCAGTCCGAGTGCACTATTCATATATTGGAGGAGATGTTGAGCGCTTATGTCAACGATTTTGGAGGGCCATGGGATCAGTTTCCACCATTTGCGGAGTTTACTTATAACAACAGTTATCAGTCGAGTATTCAGATGGCTCCATATGAGGCTTTGTATAGGAGATATTGTAGATCTCTAGTTGATTGGTTTAACCCGGGCGAGCCTAGGCTATTGGGTACAGACTTGGTGCAGGATGCTTTGGACAAGGTGAATGTGATTTAGAAGTGTCTTCGTACTAAGGAGTCGAGATAAAGGAGTTATGCTGACAAGAAGGTTCGCGATGCATCCTACATGGTTGGTGAGAACGTTCTATTGAAGGTTTCACCCATGAAGGGTGTTATGAGATTTGGTAAATTGATTTCTCGGTTTATTGGGCCTTTTAAGGTGCTTCGGAGGATTGGGGAGGTGGCTTATGAGCTTGCTTTTCCACCCAGCTTATCGCGTGTGCATACGGTATTTCATATTTCTATGCTCCGGAAGTATATTGATGATCCTTTTCATGTTTTTGATTTCAGCACGGCCCAGTTAGATGGTGATTTGACTAATGATGTGGAGCCAGTAGCTATTTTGGAGCATCAGGTTCGAAAGTTGAGGTGAAAGGATATAATTTTAGTGAAAGTGCAGTGGAGAGGTCAGCCCGTGGAGGAGGCTACCTGGGAGATTGAGCGACAGATGCGGAGCAGATATCCTCACATATTTGGGACTTCAGGTATGTTTCTTGACCCGTTCGAGGACGAACGTTTGCTTAAGAGGGACAGGATGTCACGAACCGGCCGGTCGTTTCATGAGTTACCGCTTTGTTTCTCCCATTTCTGCTTCTTTATGCTTTGTTCATCTGTGTTATATGGTATCGGGTTAGTCAGTTTGAATCCGGAATGGTTTTGGTAAGGTTTGAGACACTTAGTCTCTAAAGTTGGCCTTTTAATTAGAAAGTCAACGGGAAGTTGACTTGTGAGCATTTGATCTCGGAATTTGGTTTTTATGATTCCAATATATTTGGGAGGTGATTTGGGACTTAGGAGCGTGATCGGAAATTGTTTTGGAGGTCTGGAGTAGATTTAGGCTTGAATTGGCGGAAATGGATTTTTGGCGTTCTCCGGTTGGTAGCGGAGATTTTGATATAGGGGTTGGAATGGAATTACAGAAATTGGAGTAGGTCCATCGTGTCATTTGTGATGTGTGTGCAAAACTTCAGGTCATTCGGACAAGGTTTGATAGACTTTTTGATCAAAAGTGAAATTCGGAAGTTTTTGAAAACCTTAGGCTTGAATCCGATGTTATTTTATGGATTTGACGTTGTTTTAGGTGTTTTGAAGATTGGTATAAGTTTTCTTAGTGGTATATGACTTGTCCGTACTTTTGGTTGAGGTCATGGGGGCCTCGGGATGATTTTGGATGGTTGACACGAGGTTTGGAGTTGGATTTTGAAGCTGAAGTGCTGAAACTCCGATCATAACCGCACCTGTGTCTTAGGGACTACAGGTGTGGGCTCGCAGAAGCGTCCAGAGGGTTGCAGATGCGGAAATGGACATGGGGAGCTGGAACTGCAGAAGCGGTTGTTCGATCGCACCTACGATAGCGCAGGCGCGGTATTGTGATCACAGGTGCGATCCTAGTGCGGTTAAGTGGTTTCCGCAGATGCGCACCTGGGACCGCAGGTGCGAGATTTGTACCGCAGAAGCACTTTAGCTGGGGCATAACATATATATTTGTCCCTTCACGATTTTGAGTGGTTTTTCACCATATTTCATTTGGAAGAAAACTTGGAAGAGCAAATTGAAGAGGGAATTCAAGAGGGTTTCGTGGAGGCAAGGCTTTAGGACCCTAAACTTGTTTCTATGATGAATTTTAACATTGTAAGCTTGAAATCTATGGAAAATCAGTAGCAAAAGTGGGGGTTTTAGGGCTTTAGAATTTGAGACCTAAATTTAGGGATTTGAGTGGTCATTTGTGGTTAGATTTTGTTATATTTGGTATATATGAACTCGTGGGAGGATAAGGATTCCATTTATGTTAATATTGTCGGATTCTGAGATGTGGGCTGGGGGAGAGGGGTCGGGTTTGACCAATTTTGGGATTTTTTATGTAAATTTGTTATTTCGAGTAGGCTTTGTTCCCTTAGCATATTTTAATGGTATAAATCTGTTTTTGGTTAGATTTGGAGCATCCGGAGGCCAAGTCGAGAGGCAAAGGCATCGCGGGCTAGAGTTTGGACTGGATAGAGGCAAGTAATCATTATAAATTCTGTCCTGAGGGTACGAAACCCCAAATGACGAGCGTGGGGCCGTGCACCGTTGGCGATTGTGACTTAGTTCGTCCCGTATGACTATTAAGTCGGGTATTTGATTGAAAACTATTTGAGATCATTATGTTTTGGAAAGTACTATCATGTTTTTGGCTGAATGCCATATTTGGGCCTCATGCCAACTGTTTTGGACCCTTAGGGGATTTTTACTACTATTCCTCACTGTTTTGACTTCATATTTGTACTCAGTCATGTTGTATTCTACTGCTTTCATAACTCAGCCATATTTACTCTGTCTTGATATTTTAAATGATATTTTGGGCTGGCCATTATGTTTTGTTCTGTTGCCCGAGTGGCTTGAGGGATTTCCGATTGAGTGAGGCCGAGGGCCTGTGTTATGAGGATATTATGGGATTGGGTTGCGCACCGTAATAGTGTTGTACTCATTCATGATTATGAGGCCGAGGGCCTAATTTTTTATGCCACAAGGTGGCTTGTTATGTGGCCGAGGGCCTATTTGATTATGCCACGAGATGGCTTGTTATAGCGCTTGGGCTGTAGGAGCCGTTCCAGGAGTCTATACACCCCAGTGTGCTCGGTTACCCAGTGTGAGATACGATATTTCCCGAGGGGCTATTGTTGTTTCATGTTATTGCCCGAGGGGCGGATATAAGTGATTGTGAGGTAGCCCGAGGGGCTGGTTCTGTTGGTATTTTGCCCGAGTGGCTATTTATATTTCTATTTTTTTCTCATTGATTTCATCACTCGCTTGAACTATTGAAAATTGTTTTAAAAGGATTTACTAAACTGAGATATTTTAACGAGTGTTATTGCTTTACTACATCGTTTTAGACTTATACTGTTATGTTGTAGTATTATATTGTGGTTTACGTGTTTTCTTACTGCTCAAATGTCTTTACTTTTATTACTTACAGAGTTGGTGTACTCACATTACTCCCTGCACCCTGTGTGCAGATCCAGGAGTCTTGAGTCACGCTAGCGAGTGTTGATTTGTCATCCAGCAAGCTTTCGGAGTTGACTAGGTAGCTTCTTGGCGTCCGCAGCCCAGTGATTCTCCTTCCTATCTTTATTCCGTTTTGTATTAGCTGTTCAAGCTATGTTGTCTTTTCATATTTCTAGACGAGCTGTAGTTGCTCATGACTGGTGACACCTCGATGTCAGGCTGTGTTTTGTTTTTGTGTCATTCTATTCTACTTTACATTTTGGGATTTTTAGCTTAATAATGACTTTAAATGACTTATTATAATTGTTTTGGTTGGTTTGGGCTTTGTGTTGGCTGGCCTAGTTTCATGATAGGCACTTTCACGACCAGGTCCGTTTTAGGGTCGTAATAGTGTCAAAATATTGTGATTTCTGTCATGTTTCAGTTGCAAGTTATTTTGCCAAATTGGAAGAAAATTCAATGTGCTTAAGACTCTTACTGCTCATATATATATACTTAAAGTCTTGAATATAAATGCCCTTATTGTTGATAATCCATGATGATACTTGATGGTAAAAGAAGTGAGTATGAAATATGAAACACGACCGATGTGTCGTGAACGAAATTACACTTGTGGCCACTAGTGCCAATGAAACAAAAAAACGTGTGAAAGATTATGAAATGAGTTGTAAATCATTTGTATAATAAACATTTTGGGAGTATTGTTTATTCATCGAGGAAGGGTAGGTTGAAATAGCCTAACCCCAAAACTACACGTGTCAGTGTAGGAGTGGTTGAGGGGTAAATACCCTTCTTGATGTGATGAGATTATTCCCTTTAAATGGGGTGAGATTGATGTGTTGAGATTATTTTCCTTAATTAGGATGATATGATTGCTAGCGGAAAGTGATGTCGACCCACACGACATTGTGGTGAGATGGCTTAGCCGATCGGGCTGAGATCAGATGTTATGTCGCGCACATGGTGGTATTGTGATTGGATGTATTTGGGTGAGATGGCTTATCCGATCGATCTGTGATCAGACTCCATGCTAAAAACACAGTGGTATATCAGTACTAAAGATCTCCCAACCTAAAATATTGAAATTTACTTGAAAATATCTTGTTCCTAAACTGATGCTTTTATATTGTATAAGGCCTTCATTGATCATGTGTTTCTCTTTGTACTATTACTCGATTCCTCGAAATGGTGTTTACTCTTAAATACTAGTACATATATGTACTAACGTCTCTTTTACCCGGGTTTCTCTTTGTACTATTACTCGATTCCTCGAAATGGTGTTTACTCTTAAATACTAGTACATATATGTACTAACGTCTCTTTTACCCGGGTTTCTCTTTGTACTATTACTCGATTCCTCGAAATGGTGTTTACTCTTAAATACTAGTACATATATGTACTAACGTCTCTTTTACCCGGGTTTCTCTTTGTACTATTACTCGATTCCTCGAAATGGTGTTTACTCTTAAATACTAGTACATATATGTACTAACGTCTCTTTTACCCGGGTTTCTCTTTGTACTATTACTCGATTCCTCGAAATGGTGTTTACTCTTAAATACTAGTACATATATGTACTAACGTCTCTTTTACCCGGGTTTCTCTTTGTACTATTACTCGATTCCTCGAAATGGTGTTTACTCTTAAATACTAGTACATATATGTACTAACGTCTCTTTTACCCGGGTTTCTCTTTGTACTATTACTCGATTCCTCGAAATGGTGTTTACTCTTAAATACTAGTACATATATGTACTAACGTCTCTTTTACCCGGGTTTCTCTTTGTACTATTACTCGATTCCTCGAAATGGTGTTTACTCTTAAATACTAGTACATATATGTACTAACGTCTCTTTTACCCGGGTTTCTCTTTGTACTATTACTCGATTCCTCGAAATGGTGTTTACTCTTAAATACTAGTACATATATGTACTAACGTCTCTTTTACCCGGGTTTCTCTTTGTACTATTACTCGATTCCTCGAAATGGTGTTTACTCTTAAATACTAGTACATATATGTACTAACGTCACTTTTGCCCGGGGCGCTGCATCTTTAAATGGATGCAGGTGATTCCATAGCAGGCAACATCGATCAGTGATAGCGGTACACCCTCTTCTCATCTGACTTGGTGAGCCCCACTTCATATTAAGGGTCTTGTATCTTTTGTTCTTTATGTATAGTATTTTGAGGTATTGCCAGGGCCTTGTTACCGGCACTATCACATTACTCTTTTGTATCCATTAGAGGCTCCATATATATAGTGTGGGTTGTATATTAGTTTTGGAAAGTCAAACTAAAGATGTAGTATTTGTATCACAATAAACTATGAATGTGTAATGTAATATTTTGGGGAATCTTGAATGAAGTTATAATGGTAACAATATTGATGTTGTTTAGGGAATCTTCTCATTGTTTAATTAATGGAATACATCTTCACTTTATTCGTGGGTAGGGTCGGGTAGAAAGCATCTAGTAGGCTTTCTTGACCGGAGTATCTTGGTTGAGCACCGATCGCGCTCCCCAAGGTCGGGGCGTGACATTGGAGGTCTCTAAATTAATTTCACTCATTTTATCGAAAATTAGTATTTGAAAGTTTGAAAATTTACTAAGTTTGATTGTAAGTTGACTTCATAGCTAACGGGTTTGTATTGAAACTTAGATGTTATGTATCACTATTTGAAACCTGTTCGCAAATTTTAGAGCAATTCAGAATTTATTTGACAAGATTCGGACGCTTACATGTGATTTTAGTGTTCTTGAGTTTTACTTTGAAATTTCATTCGTTTTGTCGATTGATTTGTAGATTTATATGTTATTTTATTGATTTGACTGTGCGACCAAGTTTGTATGATTTTATAACACTTGTTTTCATATTTGGTTTGGAGCCCAAGGGGCTCGAGTGAGTTTTGGACGTGTTTCCGATAAGTTTTTCTAGTGTTAAGATTGTTAGCGCAATACCGGCTCTAGCGTTTGCTGCAGATCACGCATTTGCGAGCATGGGTTGGACTGGGTAATCTTGCATTAGCGAGGAACATGATCGCATTTGTAAACTGTCAGAGGTCGCAATTGCAATCTCAAAGTTGCAATTGCGTTCTTAGTGTGCTCTTGTGTCTGCTTCGCATTTGTGAAGTTCCTGACCGCATTTACGATGGGGGTATATTCGCATTTGCGATTATTTTGTCGCATTTGTGACTTATATAGATCTGAGGTAGGTTTACATTTGCCACCCTTCTCCTGAATTTGTGGTGTATGTAATTGCAAACATGATTTTGCAATTGCGACACCTGCAACTGAGTAAAAAAGGAAAAACAGGACTTAGCTCATTTCACACTATTTCTCAACCCTAAACACTCTAGAAGCGATTTTCCAAGAGGGTTTTTTACAAAATTCATGGTAAGTGATTTTTATCCATTTCTTCTCAATTACCCAGTACATTTCATGAGATTTCAACATCAAATTTTGGATTTCCATGGTAGGAATTAGGAATTCGGATAGAATTGGGGTTTTTTGTAAAATTGAGATTTAGACCTCGAATTGAGGTCGAATTTCAAAATAAATCATATAATCGGGCTTGGAGGAGAATGTGTAATCAGGTTTTAACTAAATGGGCTCGGGGTTGAATTTTTTTGACTTTTTAAAAAATGATCAAAATTGAACTTCTTTCATTTGTGGGTAGTTCTAAAGCTTTTTTTGAATCATTTGGTTAATAATTTGCTAGATTTGGCTGGTTTGGAGGCTTGTTCAAAGGGCAAGTCCGTGGTTGATTGATTGCTTGAGTTGCTGGCAGGTCTAACCTTAATTTTAGGGAATTAGGAAACCTTGAACTACATATTATATAGATTATGTGGGAAACGGCATACATGCAAGGTGACGAGTGTATATACGTTGTTATGATATTTTCTTCCATATTTTCGTTATTTAATAATATATCTTGTTTAACGCCTTAATTGCTACATGATTTATTGAGTTTTATGCCTTTTTTGTTACTTGTCTTTTAGTTATTCTCGTATTAAAATATTCATCTCTTTCATGACTCCATGCTTATTTGCTACTTGCTTTACTTGCATATCTAAATTGTCATATGTCTTACCTGAGTTTTGTAATATTTGTTGCTTTCTTTAACGTGGTTGTACTTGTATGAGTTGTTTAATTGATAGATACTGGTGAGTTGGTAAGGTTGAAACATTCGAGTTGTTAGATATTATTTGTTTATATGTGATCTTTCACTGCTTTGTTCACTTACTCTCTTGATGTAGAAATTCTTGTAAATATTTTGTTGTTGATTGAAATTACTTGTGGAACGTGTTGCACCATCAACAAAAATTGAAAAGTAATGAATTGAAATGGCGGAATAAAAATGGATTATGATATTAAAGGATGGAGATATGGTGGGATCGGATTGCGCGCCGTAACGAATTGTGCATGTTGTATTTCTTTGTGACTATTGGATTTGCCTTGGTATTTTGAGATGAGTTTACGAGACTTGTTATTCTGGGCTCTCTGATAGTTGGATTTTATTAGTTAATTGATTTATGAGTTAAATGCTTTATTTCCATTTCTTGTCCTTCCTGTTATTATTATTATTGCGTACAGGTTATTGTAAGTGACCTGCCTTATCCTCGTCACTACTTCGCTGGGGTTAGGCTCTACACTTACAGAGTACTAAGAAGCTAGTTGTAGTCATACTACATTATGCACTTCTTATACAGATATTAGAGTTGGTCCCAGCAGCGCTGAGTGAGATTGCTCGGATCTAGCTATCAGTGGATACTTGAGGTATAGCCGCATGGCGTCCACCGCCCTGAAGTCCCCTTCTATGTCATATTAAATATTTATTTTGATTTAGAAAATTATATTATATTCATACCATTATCTGTAGTACTCTAGACATTCATGTATATTCGTGATACCAGTTTCAGGGATTGTATTTGGATTACATCGCTTGTTAGTTTATCACATTATTTCAGACTATTCAGTCTTATTGTTGTCATTTGATTTGAATTGTAAAAAATAGTTAATTAATACAACTAACACTGACTTGACTAGTAAGAAAAATGTTAGGCACACCACGATCGTGAGGGGAGAATTGCGGGTCGTGATAACATATTAAGTAGTTACATGTGTGTTCGGAGGCAAAATATTGCTTTTTTCGACTCAAAGCACAAAATATGTGGAAAAAAGAACTGATGACCAAAGTATATATAACGCATCTATTCAATTCGCTATACCTTATCAATACATTTGTCCGTCAAGATATAACACATTTATATGTAATCTTTACTGGCCCCATCTGAACTTTACCGATCCACCAATAATTGATGGTATAACGCATGCATAATATGCGCTACATATATAGCACATTCTATATATGAGCTATACCTTAATGATTCTTTAGGGTACAAGTGGGTGCATCTTTTCAGATCGACATCTTTTTCGGTCGACATTATAATACACACAACACATATTGGTGATGCGCTACGTTTAATATACAAGTTAGTGCAGTTTAGTTCTTCTTAAGTTGAACCAATAGATCAGTATTCAAAGACCATTTCAATATCCATTACAACATCAATTTCTGAAATGCCACTAACATTTAATAAATGATTTAAGAATATACAAAAAGGTGAAGGTAGTTCAATAGATCCATATGGAACACGACATAACACAATTGATCCCTACCATGAAAAAAATATACTGGGTTGCTATAGTTATTTGGTTGATGAAAAATGGAATGGTGTTCTATGTCCCTTGGAAAATAAACCTAACAATATACACACTAATCTCAAAGTTACAGGAAACATTAGCAAAGTACATTCTATAAAGCTTGAAGGTATGCAAATTTGAAGCGAAAAACTACAATGGGTTCCCCTTTACTCAAAATGATATGATTATGAAATATTATGCCATTGGCATTGGCTAGTTGTGGCACAAGCACTGTCTACAACATTCCAAACAACACACACAAAGATGAATCGAACGTGATTCGGCATTTGATAAAGGAGATTTCAGATATGGAAAAAGCATTAGCTATTCATCATGCCCTAGATGATCTTAACAACCTACAAGGAATGTAAGACCAGTATTGGGATTTATTAAAAAATAAAAAGTTGTATAGAGACATTAATTTTCCTATTTTTCCGACAGTTATCGAGTGGGAGGGACTACCTAAGTTTCTACCACAGACGTTGGACATAGGAGTCCGATATTATTGTAAAAATCACGCAAGTGGTCTTATTGACGATAGAGATAAAATATGAGAAATGTGTGTTAACTAGGGCCTAGAATACGATGCCCTTGGTCCGGAAGGGTGCATACAAGTTGTTGACGAAGAAGATAAAGACAGTGACAATGAAATACTGCCAGACAGTAGTGACGATAACGATGAATGAAATATATTATTTATTTCTTGGGGAATATTTTAAATTATTGTATTGAACCTTTAATGCTAAATATCAATTAGATTTAACCCTATTGAAAATATAATTTTATTTCAGAAATTTTGCAAACTAAACCTTTACAGACATTTAGTACAACAAAATACTACGGTTATCCTTGATAATTGGCCATATACTGCCACCTGCAGCTGAATTACCACCGTTTCTCAAACCAGCGACATTTACGACGACCATGTCCTGCTTGGGAACATATGACACATTTACGAGCATAAACGATATCACCAACATTCATTTGGTTTCGTTTTCGCATTCTTTTTTGCACTTACCGTTGATGCACATAATCCTTGTTACACACCAGTTTAAATAGTTTCGACGGCCAATAATGCTCAGCACGCACTGGCTGCAAATGTCCACTTTAGGTATTTCCGTATGCAACAATACTATATGCTTTATCAATATACCTAGTTGCCACGAAATCCATATGTTGAAAGCACTTCATGAAATATAAGCACGGCAAGTGATAGATTGACCATTTTCTACACGAGCATAATCTTTTGGATTCATTGATGGTATGTGTATTATTCACGTGGTTTTGATGCAGACAAGTGTGAAATTTAAAAATATTTTGCTCATCGCAATACTACAAAAATGTATGCCACTATGCTCGCTTCCTATATTTATCAAATTGTTTCATTGGTTGTGGCATAAATTCAATATCCCTATCCATCAATGATGATGCACCTCTAGATCTTTCAACAAACCTCTCTGCCATTTTCTTGAATAACATCCGCACCATGGTAGTGACAGGCCACGTGCAGACTTCAACGACCTATTGAAATACTCTGACACATTTGTAGTCAGAATTCCTCATCTTTTGCCACCATACGCATGCAAATTCCACCTATCAAGCTCATGTTGCATCAACCAATGATAGGCTTCTAGGTCTTGCCTGATCAATTTCATTCACCCTCCTGAATTTACATTATTGGTGAACTATTGCGGCCATCCACATTAAATCATGAAAGTCTTGTTCGGATAAGCCTTCTGGAAGTTGTCCTTCAAGTTCCTAACGTAGTAACGGTGGTAGGAATACAGTTCCTTCTATGCATGCAAATTCTATATAGAACTTAAAATGACGCCATGTCGATTAGATATTAGACAAATACCTGAACGATGTCGGACAATGTGCTCCTTCAAGTGGAATAAAATAATGCCCAAGTCTCTTGACTTTCATTGGCACAAATAGCAAATGCGAGAGAAAATATGCTTCCATTAGCATCTACTGCAATGACGATCAACAACTTAATATCATATTTTTCATAGACATTAGTGTTGTCTATGGATATTACCAACCGACAATGCACAAAACCAATAATAACTTGTTTAAATGCCAAGAACACATATCTGAATATGGATTCTTGTATTCTCGGACTCCGCTCAAGCGTCCATTCAACAATAGTCTCGGGGTTAAAGTGTTGCAATGCAGCTATCTACCTAGGTAGAGCAGCAAATGACTTATCCTAGTTTCCATAAACAATTTCAAACGCATGTTTACGCCTGAGAAATGCCTTTCTTTTGGTAATGGCACATCCATATACCTGGTGGACAAATGTTTACACTCATTAATCTTGAACCTTATGGACGATTCAATGTATGGAATCAAGACAAGAGAAATCAAGTCAACATTCAAGTTAGAATGATTCTCATTGAATGTGTCCATTTCACAAGTGTGGGTGCCAATGTATTTTCCCACAATCCACATATTTGTTTTCAACTTTCTCGCACGCAGCATCCATGTACAACATTGAAATTATCTACCACAAATAACCTTGTATATTTCTGGAGATGACTCATGAACCACGATCTCACAACCCTCTTTTATACTGTACATTCGCACTACCCTTCTTAGATGCAATTTATCAGCCAAAAGCATATTCTTTGACAACACCATTGGTCTAGATTCATCCCACATTACTTTTCAAATGTCGTCAATATCCCTTGTGAGGACATCCACATCCGGCATACTGGGCAACTGATCAAGGTAGGGAATCTCCCTTGAATGAAATGGCACATAGGACTCGTACACTCACGGGAGGTAGAGTCTACATATATGGAGCATGCTCATTGGTGGCATCATGCTCCTTCGTCAAATCAGGTTCATCATTCTCACCCTCATCATCATCAGGGAAGGGTGTCATCTCTAGACTCATCAACATTGTTGTCATAATCACTATTATCTTCCTGACATTGCGCATTTGCCAGATCCCGATTAAACATATCATCTTCGGATAATTGAGTAAGAACATGACCTTCAAGTTGCCCGTTTTAACTACACAACCAATAAAATAATGAGTTTCTCAAATTCATCCAAATATTACATATAAACTTTATCACTTAACTTAAAAATCATAATATGTTGATATCCCATGATGCACATTATCTTGTTGTTGATGATTCCTGGATGGACCATCATGATCCAACACATCAAAACTAGGCATATTCTAACAGTCCGTTGGTTCACAACTTGTAAAACTCATATCTGGCTAGTACCCCTTGGAATATATGAGTGTCAATACAAATACAATACATAAAAAAATTATAATACAAAAGAAAATTAAAATTTACCAATCGGCTTGTGGATTATGTAAACTTGGGGAGATATTATGTCCTCGGTCCTCATTCGCCCGTGGAGATAAGTTTAGACTGGCCAAACTCTTTCAAACAGAACCCATTCGAATAAAATGCTCCAAAAAATCACTTGATGATTGAGGGTTATCCTTATTTTGTGAAACCTCAATATTGCAACTATCTTCAACCTTGACGTACATTTCCAATATTTTTATCACAAGTAGTTTCCGTTGTTCATCCGGAGTTTTAAAAAAATCTGTTAGAGTTTCATCATCTTCGATGTTAAACTTAGAACAAGCAACCCCTTGCGTAATAATAAAATACAGATATCTTTCAATTATTTTAATATTAATCGAACGTTTTCTCGCACTTTTTTTTTTACATAACAACGATACTGATCTAACGTACTTCATTCTAAGTGGCAATTTAACATGACACTGTGGAGAACAACTATAGCGTACTGAGTTATTCTCCACCACAACCTCAACCTCCACTATAATACAACCTTAATTTTCGCTCTTCAGACATTGTGACAAAATGCAAAATAAGTTAATATTTCGGAAGACTTGAAGGATCCTGAATGGATTTTTACCAAAATTCTGAAACTCCTTAACTAAGAAAAAATCAATCCGGGGTACAAAAATTGAGGTATAGAGCAAATATAGGATGTTCTATATATGTAGCGCCAATTATGCATGCGCTATACCCTCAATTATTGGTGGGTCAGTAAAGTTCAGATAAATTATTGGTGGGTCAGTAAAGTTTACATATAGCGCATGTAATAAATGCGTTGTACTTTAACGGACAAACGTGACGTTAAGGTATAACGCAATGAAGAAAGCATTATATATAAATCGAAAAGGGGCTAAAAATGCCAGTGAACTTCCAGAAATGGCTCATCGATGTCATCCGTTAAAATTTTGCCACTTCCATGCCATCATCGTTAAGGAAATGGCCTAGATATGCCATTATTTGTGTAACAGAGGATTTTTTTATTTATTAAAATTATTATTACACTTGAATATTCACGTGTCATGTTATTACTTGTCTGAAATAACCCAGGCCCACTTAATTCTAACCTTAGTTAGGTCCACTACCCATCCCCAAACCCAAACCCGGCTCAAACAAAACAATCCCTAGAAAGACAAATTTTTGGGGGGACCATTATAGTAAAGAACAAACATATAAAATTAAACCCCACATGCACAACATTTGAAAGACAACTGCAAATAAAAGACAAAAATATGTTACCCCACATGCACAACAATCCCCCACCACCCTATTAAAGTCCAACCACCAAATAAAATAAGTATTTGGATCTACTAACCTTGATAATTACATTAATCTTTCAACAAAATCGAATTTTGAAGCCACCTTCCACAATAGCTTTGGTTCCGTTCGACTAAAGAGGGAATTTTGAGAAATGAGATTTTCTTTTAATGAAAGATGAAAGAGACGGCTGGAGGGCTCTATTGGGGTTAGGGATTTGTTTTGTTTGAATCGGGTTTGGGTTTGGGTTTGGGTTTGGGTTTGGGGATTGTTAGTGGACGTAAATAAGGTTAGAATTAAGTGGGACAGGGTTATTTCGGACAAGTAATAACATGACACGTTGATATTCAAGTGTAATAATAGTTTTTTTAAAGAAAGATCCCTCCGTTACACATATAATGGCATATCTGGGTCATTTTCTCAACGGTGATGGCATGAAAATGGCAAAATTTTAACAGATGGTATCGATGAGCCATTTTTGGAAGTTCATTGATATTTTTGGCCCTTTTTCCGTATATAAATTGGTACTCAGTCATTTTTCATCTATTTTTGTACTCTGGGTTAAAAAAATAATACTGTATTTGATTCCGGACTCGTTATATATTTGGTGTGAATATCAAGATGTGTCTCGCAAAAGACGAACTAGCATTAATAGTGATGGATCTGGGCGAACTGAAGCCCACTCTGTCGCTGATGTCAGTCAATAGCCTTGGGAAAATGATGAGGCAAATAATGATTAAATTGCCAGGAAAGGTAAACAAAATGTTCGTAACGTAAATAGGTAGGCTCGCAGACAGTATCTATGGGATTATGATGACACATAATACATTTTCTCCCTTTCTTTTCATCCCTTTGTTGACCAACTTCTTTTGTTGTAGAGGGGTTCATCTTGTTTACGTACCCGCTTGAGGTTGCACAAAGGATCAGAGGCGGAATCAGAATTTTAAATTTATGAGTTTAAAATTCTAATTGTTTTAAGTTACTGAGTTCTAACTTAATAATTTACATATATTCATTAAAAATTTTAAGATAAATATAGGGTCTGAACTAAAGCTACGTGGTTCGACCGAACCCGCTAACGACACTTTAGCTCCGCCCGCAAAGGGCCTTGGGTTGGTCCTGTTATTTTATGTGATACATATACTTCTTTTTCAAATTTTAAAAATCATTTAATTTACACATAATCTGGTTCTTTACATATCCATAATATGTAAAATATAGTTCAACATGTCTCTTCACCAAAAGAATAAATAAATAAATAAATAAGAAGAAGAACGTACCACTTTTTGAGTTATGCCACGGCCACGAAACCTAAATGCCAGTATTTTGGACTCAAAATATATTTTTACTGTGTAAAAAAAAGTTGCTGTTGTATATAAAATGATGTATTATACCGCGTTTACTTTGTAAAGCACAGTATAACACAACATTTTTTATATAGCGCGGTATAATACCTTTTAGCATAGTAAAACATAAAGGGGTTCAGACATTTGTTAAAGCGTAAACAAAAACCTTGCTTTTATAGAAATATTTGCTATTGGTTATTGATAAGCGCAGAAAGTAACTAGAATGCGCCCGTTATTTATAGGCAAGACAACACACAAAACGTAGTATTATACCGCGCTATACATATTCAATTTTTCTGAAGTGAAACAGCTTTTGCGCAGTCGATTCAGCTTTTCAGACTGGCAAGACATTACACAAAACGTAGTATTGTACCGCGCTATACAAATTCAATTTTTTTGAAACGAAATTGCTTTTGCGCAGTCGGTCCAGCACCGTTGGTCTAGACTCATCCCACATTGCTGACCGAAATTCGTCAGCATCCCTTGTGAGGGCATCCACATCCGGCATACTTGGCAAATTATCAAGGTAGGGAATATTTCGCTCATGAAACAGTACATGAGACTTATACACTCTTGGTCTAATGGGAGGTGGAGGAGTATGCTTCCTCGTCAGCTCAGGTTCGATATTCACTTCCTCCTTATCATCACCCTTATCACGGAAGGGTGTGTCATCTCCAGACTCATCGACATTATTGTTTGAATCACTATCATCTTCTTGACTTTGCGCATCTGCCAAATCACGAGTCAATACGTTGTCTATGGGCAACTATGTGAGGTCAGGATAATCAAGTTGCTCGTTTTCACAGCACAAAAAGAACAAAATGATAAGCTACTCAAATTGATAAATACTTTACATATAGTTATATCACTTCATTTACAAGTCGTACTGTGTTGACGTTCCATGATGGGCGTTTTCTTGTTGGTGATGACTCTCGGATGGACCACTGTGGTCCAACACGTCAGAACTACACATATTCCAACTAGAAGTCGGGTCATAACTTGTAAAATTCATATCCGAAAGGTACCCCTATGAAAAATATGAGTGTTAGTACAAATTCAATTCAACATAAGATAAACATCGTTAAAGCGTAGAAAAAATTATATTTTACCAGTTGTCTTGTGGATTATGTAAAGTCGAGAAATTATTTCCTCGCTGCTCATTCACCGGTGGTGATAAATTTAAATCAAGGCAAACTCTTTCATCAGGAATCTGTCCGGCAAAAACTGCTTCAGAATAACCACCCAATGACTAGGGGTTATCCCTGCTATGCGCATCCTCATTATTGGGAATGTCTTCAGCCTTGACGGACATTTCCAATAATTTTATCATAATAAATTATCTGTATTCATTCGAAATCCGCAAAAAATATCTAAGAATTTCATCATCTTCGATGTTAAACTCAGAATAAAAAGCAAACCCCTGCGTAATCACAGAATACATATATTCTATCGGTTACTTTAAGGTTCACCGAACGTTTTCTCTCACTCATTCTTTTACATATCAAAGATACCAATTTATAGTACTCCATTGTAAGCTGCAATTTAACATGACACTGTGGAGATAAAGTATACCTCATAAAGTTATTCTTCGCTACAACCTCAATTCCCCAATATAATGATACCCTTATTTTTGGCTCTTCAGACATTATAAAAAAAAATGCTTGATAACAAGAAGATAAGTATTAACAGAAGTTAGAATATTTTTTGAATGGATTTTCATAAAATCCTAACACCTTTAAATAAGGCAAGTCCTAGCTCGGGGGGGGAAATTTTTTGATGTAAAATGCGGTATAATACTGCACTTTATATATTTGAATTATTGTTATGTCAGTTAACCGCAAAACACTTAATGGTGGGCCCAAAAAGAAGTAAAATACGGTATTTTACCGCGCTATATATAAAATACGGTATTATACCGCATTTTACTTTAACGGCTAAAACCCTGTTAAAGTAAAACGCGGTATAATACCACATTTTATATAGAAAATTAACTTTTTTTACACTGTGAAAACGTATTTTGCGTCCAAAAAGTTGGCATGTAGGGTTCGGACTCGATAAACATGCATCTCTGCAACAGTCACCTATTTCATTATCCAATTCTCACTTTGCTCTAACTAGTGCCTATAATTGTGATCTTACTGCGTTATGCTTGGGTTGTTTGATACGCAGAGTAAATTATGCCGGAATTATAATCTCAGGACTAATTTATACTACATGAGAGATGGGATAAAATAATCTCATATTTG
>MU718704.1:36859-70312 GCA_026770625.1 Nicotiana glauca
TTTGAATTATTATTATGTCAGTTAATCATATGACACTTGTTGGTGAGCCTAAAAAGAAGTAAAACACGGTATTATACCACGGCTATATGTAAAAAGCGGTATTATACCGCACTTTACTTTAACGGCTAAAACTCCGTTAAAGTAAAGCGCGGTACTTATATAGAAAAGTTAAAAGTTACTTTTTTTTACACTGTAGAAACGTATTTTAAGTCCAAAAAGTTAGCATTTAGATTTCGGACTCGTTATGCCACAAGAACATAAATCATGTTGAAATGTCGGCTTCAAAGAACAGAAATATATATTCAATTCTTAGAACACTATTCGGGTGCATATAATATTCGATATACTTGGACCTAGCTTCAGTGACATATCCTAAGAATTATGCTATAGCACGAAAGCAAGGAGTAGCTTACATTCTCAACCATGTTCCTCATTGTGATTTCACACGACTTTGACAAATTCAACTGTATCCATATCTTTAAAAAAGAAGAAAAAAAAAAGAGGTGGCACTTTAGGTTTTGAGATAATGAAAGGACTCTATTACTTAGTATCAAATTTTAATGATTAGTAGTTGAACCATGCGAAAAATATATAGGTAGATATCAACAAACGATTAGAGATCCAGATAATTATATTTTAAGAGACGGACTCTTTAAATAGTATATATGAATAAATAAACTCTATCTCATAGTAGTTAAATCCGTTTTGACCATGAAACACCTATATTAAATTGGAGACAGGTACCGTTAGATGTCATTTTCTGCTTAAAGCCATAATTAAACAAATAAATCTGGACTGCTCACGCCCGAATCAGCTTATAATATTTGGAACATCCACAATAGATAATGCTATTATACAGAGCAATCACTACTTTTTTAACTTTTGTGGACTAATTAAAGGTATTTTTTAAGTAATAAGCAACGGTAAGAGTATCTTAGACATGTGCTTAGCAGATTATTTTATGGAGCATTACATAACACTTCCACTGTACAACATAAATTATCACACTCCTTTTGGTGATAGATGCACTTTTATTCTAATCATTAAAGTATGTATACATTTAATAATACATGTTAATTGGAAATCCCAAATTATCCAAATATGAAGTCATATATTATGTCTTTATCGGGTTTATCTTATTACCCAATAGTGTTATAGATACTACCGTACAAATGCTAATCTAGTGTGGGCCCCACCAAACACCCACAAATCAACGGCTCTGCATCCAAACAAAGCGTTCACTCTGTCACTAATCAGTTTTAAATATGCTTACATAATCAAGCGAAGTCATCAACGTAGAAAAATTACTAAACTTTAAACGAGCTGATTCAAAAACCAACATGAAAATTTGAGTCGGTTTTCAATCTAAAGTTACTACGTATATTGCAAAGTTACCATATTTTTTTCACATTTGCAAGTGTTTTTCCTTTATTTGAGCGAAATTGTAAAAGATCCAAGTTGAGGAGAAAGTAGTAGAGTAGTTGATGATAAGCTGCTTGATTGAAACAGGTGGGGAATTGTGTTTATATGACAGAGAAAGAACTGTGTCCGATGCAATAGTGTCAAAAACGATTTCGTCTTTTTCCTTCTTATTTTTATTCGAAGATTAAAGGCTAGAGAGGAAAGAGAGAGAAGCACCTTATCTCTCTTGCAGAAAGGACATTAACAATAAAGGCAAATACCAAGAAAGGCAAATACCAAGAGAAAAAAGAAAAGAAAAGAAGGAAAGAACAGAAAGAGGAAAGTACTCACACTCACGCCCAAAACCGCCCACCATCTCGCTCTCGCTCCTCTCAATCAATCCTCTGTGTCTCTCCATTTTCAACCCCAACATATCAGAAAAATTGCTACAGAGTACAGTACCATGTTAAAGAGTACCAAAAGGTTGCTTTTTTAATTCTATTTTTGAGCTAACTTGTCTTCTATAGATTGAGGTTAAAGAAGCTTTTTGAATCATTGGGATTTGGTAGATTTATGAGCGGTGTTAATACACTCGAGTGTTATGGTGAGTTTTGGACTGGTTGTTGCCGACTGTGTAGTCGATTTATAAATTTGATCAATTTTCTTTGTCGGGGAAATTTAAGCTGAGCTGCATAAGATGAATCATTCAGTTCCTGATTTTGATATGGATGATAACTACACTATTCCTACTTCTTCTGGTCTAACCAGACCTAAAAAGTCTGCAATGTAAGCTTTACCCACTTTTTAATGTTTTTTTATTTAAATTAAAGGTTTTCTGATTTGTGATTGAATGAAGAGTTTTTGCTCTGTTTTTTAATGGTTTCACAGGGCGGAAGAGGATATCATGGAACTATTGTGGCATAATGGACAAGTAGTTATGCAGAGCCAAAATCAAAGATCTCTGAAGAAATCTCACATTAGCAACGGCGGTGGCGGAGGTGGTAGCGGTGATGCGCTTCTTCCCTCCGAACAAGCTGTCAGTAGAGAGATCCGACATGTAGAGGAAACTACTACACCACAGCAGCTGTTTATGCAGGAGGACGAGATGGCCTCATGGCTTCACTACCCACTCGATGACTCCTCCTCCTTCGAACGTGATCTTTACGCCGATCTCCTTTATTCCACACAGAGCGCAACCGTTACAACCGCTGCGCCGCCGCGAGAAATCCGTACGCCCACGGTGGAGATCCGTCCACCTCCGCTGCAACCATCCCCTGCAGCGCCAATTGCAGTGGCTCCTCGACCGCCTATACCTCCTCCTGCAAGACGTCCCGACACTGAAAGCTCACATCGGTTCCAGAACTTCGGACACTTCTCGCGATTGCCTAGTCGAACAAGGTCAGAACTTGGTCCGTCAAATTCGAGCAAGCCACCTAGAGAATCAACGGTCGTGGACTCCAACGAAACTCCAATTTCAGGGCCTGAATCTAGGGTTTCACACGTAGCGGATAAAGTTGTACCGGTTCCCGGCGGAAATGTAGCATGTGCTTTAAATGTCAACGGAACTGCGACTGCGTCAACGGCAATTAGGGAACCGGCGACGACATGTGAACTTTCGGTGACGTCATCTCCCGGCTCAGGAAATAGTATAAACGCCAGCGCTGAACCACCGCCGTCGCAAACGGCGGCGTTGGCGACCCCAACGGCTGCGGCATCGAATGATCGGAAACGCAAAGGAATAGAAACGGACGACGGGGATGGTCAGAATGAGGTGAGCAGTTAATTTGTTGTTTTCTTCCTTTGTAATTCCCAATTACTCGCACCTGTACCTGTCTATCGAGCGCTGTCGTTTTTCGTGGCTCGCAAAAATATCTAACTTACGAGCATTTTAGTCCTAGCCCCTAGGAGGGATTTTCTCGTTGGCCACGTCATCTGCTTATGCTTGACGTACTGCGAGCCTATTATTTGTGGCTGTGGTTCATTTGAGTGTCATAGTCCATGACACGTGTCTAAATCACTAAACGAAAAAAATTGTTTTATAGCATCTAGGTTGGTGTCGCGGTAATATTTTGACGAGACATTATCCAACTTAGCATTATTTTTTATTTTGGCACTCTATTTTTATTTTGTTTCATTTTGGCTCTTCAACTCTATTTTATATATATTCCATTTTGGTCTTTAAACTCTATTTTTTTATGTTTCACTTTAACACAAGCTAAAATTAGTGCAAAAAATATAGCTTGTTAAATCTGAGGTGTAATAAATATATAATTAAATGTTGCCACCTGATTTTTTCATCCTGAACTTGACCGTATTTTTTTGGATTTATTTTATCTAAACGGGCCAGGTATGAAATCGGCAGATGAAAGTTTTGGAACTTACAGAATGAAAATGGGGCTACAGTGGATGGAAAAATACGATCGGGTTCAAGTATTTTCGTATTGAACCGTTTGACATGGATGAAAAAAATAAGGTGGCAATATTTAATTGAATATTTATTACACCTCAGATTTAACGGGCTATATTTTTTGCATTGGTTTTAACTTTTGTGTTAAAGTGGAACATAAGAAATAGAGTTGGAGGGCCCAAGTGGAATCTATAAAATAGAGTTGGAGGGCCAAAATGAAATAAGATAGAGATAAAATGCTAAAATGAAAAATGGTGCCAAGTTGGATGGGTTGTATATGTATTTGGCCAAAAAAGAATATCTTTGAAAGTTATGATCTTAAAATTTTAAGGGGTAAAAGTTTTGTGGGATTATGACATTTTTATCGTTATACAAGTTTCTCGTTTAAGGGTAATATGAGTAAAATAAAGAGTTTAAAGTTGAATTATTTCTAAATTTAAAAATGTGTCATTTATTTTGTACTCCCTCCGTTACAGTTTATGTGAACGTATTTCTTTTTTGGTCAGTTCCAAAAAGAATGACCCCTTTCTAATTTTGGAAACGGTTTAGCTTAAACTTATAATTCTACTCTTAATGAGAAGCTTTCGTAACCATACAAATACTTTGGGCATTTTTTAACTTGTTTATGACCATAAATTCCAATAATCTTTATTTTTTCTTAAACTTCGTTCACGGTCAATCATGTTTACATAAATTGGAAAAGAAAAGAGGAGTAATGGATTAAAAAAAAAGTACACCATCTAAGTACTTGTTCTTCAAAAAAAATCTTTGAATATTATAAGTACTTCTAAAATGCTAGTTCCTCTTAGTAACTTATCTGTGCGATTTAATTGGGCATTCAATTTAAAAAAAGAAATACATTAATTATTTTTAAAACTTGTGATCTAAATCAAGTTTTAGATATTTATGCTATTACATAAATTATTTTAAATATGTAAAATGATGCTTCATTTTAAACATAGCAAAAAAAATGTATCATGGTGGGTGGAGGGGGGAATTAAATATTATTTATGACTAAATAGGTGGCAACGCACCTCCAGTAGTGAAGAACACTCCAGATTGTTCAACAAGGATTTTATTTGGGTTTCATTTTAAGCGTGAAGTCACGGAACTGTTTGGACTGTTGTTCCATTGTTAACCATGGAACAGGGCGGCTTCAGAGGGGGCTGTTAACTGCATTCATGTTTCCTTGAAATCAGCCTAACCCTATGGTGTGCTGACCTTTTGGGGACCCAGCAGTCAATATTAAAAACCCAGTTTCATGAGTACCAAGATACTAGTACGTACTCTCCGGTCCAAAATAAGCGATTTTTTTTTTTAAGTTTTCACACATATTAAGAAATTCACCTTTTAGCATTAATTAGCAATTGAATTGATCATATTAAACTTTACTATTTTACATAAACACTTCTAACACATTCTAACACTATTTACTCCAAAGACAATGTAGGAAAAAAATAATTAACTCATTCTTGAAATCTGGAAAAATAAATTATTTTGAATCACAAGAAAAAGACTAAAAAATCACTTATTTTGGATTGGAGGGAGTAAATAAAAGGAATATTTTATAACCTTTTAAAACTATTTTAAGTCTTGTTTTCCATACCTTCACCTCGGGGTCAAATGGCCAATTATAAGATAACGTATAATTCAATACAGAAGCGCTGCAAATAGTTAAGTAGTATCAGTAAATCACTAAATCTAATGAATGAAGTTTGTTTGACAAGTAAGGTAAAATAAGTCCTCGCTGGTTACCATAAGGGACTTGGAAAAGTTGGGGGCAGCTTGGAAAAGAATTATACTCTGGCAGGATAACAAATTTGTTCCAAGCAGAGTCATAGAATTTTTCTGAATGTATTAATAACATTGATTTCTCACTTTATTCTCTGTTTACTGCTTCGGTGTATTAGCAGCTTTAGTGGCACTTAATTAGATTCTAGAGAATGAAACTATGAGTAATTGGTACAATCGATTTTTTTCCCAGAAAAAAATGAAGTTGATTAAAGAGAAAACGGGTGGTATATTGAAGTTGAAACACTTTCTAAATTTAGCGAGGACTGGGGGCAAAGGAGAACTCATGAATGCCAAGAAAATATCATGATTTTTTGAAGTATAAATTAGTAACTACAAGGAGATAGGAAGAACTTTTCGAAAAAAGTTGTAATGGTCGAGGTACACTGGCAATAGCTGGCCCACTTTTACTTTCTTTCCTCCCCAGAAAGCATATGCGATCTTACTTTTTGAGAGATCGTGGTAAACAAATTCTTGCTTCCTGTTGAGTTTACCACATCATATATAACTGCAAACCTCTGAAGCATACCAGATGTTCCGATCGTTCTTATTTTTGAACATTTGAGTCTGCTTCAAGTATTTTTCTTTGATCGATTTATGATGGCCACAATTTTACTGTTAATGCTTCATTAACTTATATCTCAACTGCCCTAGGACGTTGAATTTGAGTCTGGTGATACAAAGAAGCATGCACGTGGTTCAACGTCTACAAAACGATCTCGTGCTGCAGAGGTCCATAATCTTTCAGAAAGGGTATGTACTGTGGAATTGTTTTTTTGAGGATTTTGATAATTCTACTGCTTTTTCTTGTTTGATTGTTTAATCAACATGCCAATGGACCAATCAACACAGAGACGTCGAGACAGAATAAATGAGAAGATGAGGGCTCTGCAGGAACTGATACCACGCTGTAACAAGGTTTGACCTCTTCTTTGAGTTCTCTACAATGTCTAGAACAGATAGTTTACTGTCCTCTTAATATATTCAAGTTAATCTTCTGTTGAATTTCAGACTGACAAAGCTTCAATGCTGGATGAGGCAATTGAGTATTTGAAATCACTGCAATTGCAAGTGCAGGTATATTTGTTAACACTCTTCTCTGTGTATTGCCTCTTGATACCTCTCAACCCTCTTTTGTTCGATTTCTTAATAGGAAAGGAATTTGACAGTCCTTGCTGAAGAGGGAATAATTTCTTTAGTCCTAAAAAACATTTGACCCTTAAACACCAGAAAATTGGATGATTTTACTCCTCAAGAACCTTATTCTTTATTACTTGCATCTTAAATGTGAATAATATTAAGTCAAGATATTACTATAAATATCTAAAGCTTATTTACTGTAAATATTAGTACATTTTCGGTTGCAAGTCGCTAGTCATTGCTTTATTTTATAGTTTATATATGGTAAAATCCTTTTTGCTCTATTATTTTAAGTTATAATTATGTTGACAGCATTGTGTCTTCAAACTTTAGCATTTCTTTTGGCATAACACACTTTTTCTTGGTTATCGTATTAATAGGAAGTAGTAAATGTAACTAGATTATTTGAGAACGCCAATTGGGTCAATCAGCATATCCTTATTTCGCAGCGCTACACTTCTCAAGTAAAGTACATCTGACAAAGTCAAATGGAGCAATTTTACAAGATCTAAGAAATGTAGAATCTGAATTAACAGCATTTGTAATTCATATAGCAGTATATGGACACTTTTTATCAGTAGCAGTATGTGGATAACACTAATTCAGTTTTTTATTGCCTAAATTTTAAAAACTTGTATGCTAGTCATGTACCACAGCCTTAAGTCTGTTTCCTACTTGTATTGTCCCAAATGAAAAACAAAACTCATCTTGTCTTTACTTCAGCACCAGATTTTTAACTCATCTTGTCTTTTCTTCAGCACCAGATTTTTGTAAAAGTGAAACATATTACCCATGCCTTCTCTATGCATCAAATTACATTACGTTTTTCATACATTTTATGTATATACGTGCACATACACGCCCCGCTGGCGTGCACGTGTGTTCCCTTATGCTATTCTAAGTACGAAATTATTTGTTTCTTTCTGGTATAACTTATTTAAATGAAGTCGCGAACGCTGCCTGTGTTTTGATTAGAGACTTGTATGGCCATAACTCCGATTCTATATTTTCATTTTATGCTGTTTATTCCGGAATTCTAATGTACACAGTACAGGTATATTAATGTTCACTATATATCCACACTACTATCTGGTTTCCAACAATTTATTGCTAAGAGATTGCACTCCTCCTCCTCTCTTTATGGTTTAAAAAAGTCGAATGTTGACTTACTGAGAGAAGGGACCCATGTTGTTATTATCCAGGTCTTTTTCTTCAGCTTCTGTCTATAAGATTGACAAAATTTTAATGTTGACTAACTAAGGACAGGCTAACTAAACTGGGCCACTTTTAGGTCATTCAGTGCTTTTGCCCGAAAATTGTTTGATAGAATCCTGTTGGGCTCCATTCTGGTGTTAATTCTTCCATACTTCCATTCATTGCCCAAAAAGAGCGGTCCACCTTGTAAAATTTGTTTTTTCCTTCGTGGAAATTAAATACTCCTTTTTAATCAAATCCTACTCTATGTGGAGCTGACTGGATAATTTAGTTGTAGCACACTCTTGATTCAAATTCCATGAAGGTGCTGAACCCTTATTACTGAATTTTGGTTGAACTTGAATGTTAATTTAATGCCATTGCTGGAACAAGAAACCTATGTTATTCAGATCAGTATATTTGAATGCACGACATCTTACAGCGTTACATCGTGAACACTAAAAGTTCTCTTCTCATATTCTCACTGCCTTCTCCTGTTGTAGAAGCGGTATTCATTGCTAAAAATAAGGTTCATCCTTCTCCTTATTGACCTGCGTTTTCAGCTCACAGCTGGTCTGAGCTGATTTACATATGTTCAGCATCAAGGGAATAATTTCTAAACTTATCTCTGGTTGTTTAATATGCATGCTGAAGCTAGTTGGTGATACAGTCCTGCTTGTTATCTTAAAAAAGAATTTTTTGTCAAATCAGAACATAGTTTGATCAGATCTGCTTGTCTGCAGATGATGTCCATGGGATGCGGCATGGTCCCGATGATGTATCCTGGAATGCAGCAATACATGCCAGCTATGGGAATGGGCATGGTGGGAATGGGTATGGAGATTGGCATGAACAGGCCAATGGTGCCATATCCACCTCTATTACCAGGTGCAGCGATGCAGAATGCAGCTGCAGCAGCACAAATGGGTCCTAGATTTCCTATGGCGCCGTTTCATTTGCCACCAGTTCCAGTACCAGATCCTTCCAGGATGCAAGCCTCAAGTCAGCAAGATCCAATGCTAAATCCACTTGTAGCACGTAATCCCAACCAGCCAAGACTTCCGAATTTTAATGGTCCATATCAACAGTTTTTTGGTCTCCACCAGGCACAAGTGCAATTACCACAGGCAAGTCCTTCCTCTTCTACTTGGTTCGTAGTTCATTTATTATCATGCCGACTATGTTCATGTAGAAACCAGTCAACCACCATCGAAAAGTCTAGTTGTGGCATATTGTGATGAATATGTCCATTGTAGAAACAACCAGCTACAAATCCACTCATCTTTCAATGAGGAATTACTTTCACCATGGTCATAGGTCAATTGCTCTTAGAATATTTTATTGCTAGATACAATCTTGCTAAAACGAGTTTTATTAAGTGAATACCCACAAAGATGGATGCAGCTTGGAGCCATCCGCCAGAGCCTTTTGATATGCTCCTTATGCATAATGGTCTCACCTATCATGCCTAATGCTTAGCTTTTAAATGCAGAATCAGGCAGTAGAACAGCAAGGTTACAATAAACCCGGCAGCAGCAAAGAAGTTGGAAATCCAGGGAATCCTCAATCTGGTAAGCTTACCATTCAAATTTTATAGCTCTTATATATACCACAACGGGGCGGTTCTTATGCAACAAACTAAGGGGATGAAACTAGAAAAAAATTGCTTGACTCTGTCATAGTGCCAAAAAAAGCATTCTACACGATTGTTGATGGTCTTATGTTCTGATATATGCGTTTAGCAGCATAAGGATAAGTAAGGATAGAAAATTGTTCTCTGGCATTGAGAACAATATATTAGTGCAAGTGGACATTCCTGCAGTTTTTCGATGGCATGAAATTAGGACTTTATTCACTACTTATTTATATGCAGGTTGATTACCTGGGGGGCCAGAACGTAAGAGCTTCTCACAAACTAAATTTTGTAGTGTAAGAGGAACATCAGCTGCAGTCGGGCTGATACAAAATATAGCACCACTAACTTGTAATTATTACTGCAAAACTCAGTTTGCTTTACATATTGTGGCCCATGAAATCTCATTCCCATTTTGGCAACTCCATTTTATCGCCCACGTGCATGAGGTATTCTGGAGTCATTTTTGCTGAGTAAATTTTATTTTGCTTTTCGGACGCGTTCTTCCAACTTATTTGATTAACTAGTTATGAGTATAAAATTTTTAAAAAAATATATAAATATTATTTTTGAATTAAAATAAATGTGTAAATTTATTTTAGCAAAAAATATTGATTATGTATAGCCAATTCAATATCAATTTATACCTTTCGCTGTTTTATGTTTTATTTTTGCTCTTTTTTACTACCTTAAATTACTTATGATTAAATGTATCTAATTTATTTTCATTAATTTCAATATATAAATATCTTATCTATGTTTTACTTTTCGAGTATTGTAATTGGATTTGTAACTTAATATGTATATAAATTTTCAATATGTATTCAACTTATTCAAATAAAGATTAACTCAAAATACATTATAGTACTTATTAATTTAAATTAAAATACTACTATTATTTTCAAAACGTTAGCATGTCATATTAAACTTATTTATATATATATTTTCATACTCGACCTAGTATGTTGCAAGTCTGGTTTACATATTATAGTAATTTTTAGTTTTTGAAGACTTAAAATTAGATCTAAAATTTTATTAGTGGATTTCTAACACGTTTATATACATTTTGTCTAATACACATAAGAAAAAGTCATAATTACTTTACACAATTTATTTAAGAAAAGGATTTATAAGTAAATTTTTATTTGGTTTTAAATTCCTAAAATTTAGGAGTTTCTATATATGTAGTTCGAATAAGGAAAGATTTAAAGATCAATATTTATTTGATTTTAAAGTATTAAATATTAGTAGAATAATTATAACCAATATAACATTATTTTTAATGGGTAAAAAAAGCGAACGATATTACGCTAAGGGGCTTCGTACTAGGATACGCGCGATGCGCATACCTTCTATTGATGCGTATAAAATTAAAAAAAATATAAGCACTTAAAAATAAGATTTATAAAAATATAAGCTCTTGAATATGATAAATATTGAGCCTATAACTTAGTCGAAAAAAGTAACGAATGGCCTATCTAAGCATGACAACAACCAAGATAATCTTGAATGTCTAGTGTTCTTATGTATCTCGTTCTTTTATATTAATTTAGTATCAAAATAGTCGCCTAGGTACCACGTATTCTAAAACAAGTTAACTACAAAGAAGAAAAATTAGCAATAGAAAAATTATGTAATTAAATAATAAAATTCATCGCTAATCCTACTTAGTGACAGAATCAGTTATATATTATAAAAAATCCTATTAGCTATAAGATGAATTTAGTAACTAATTCATGTTTTGTAAAGTTAAATTATGTAACAAAATTTCTTAGTAATAATATTAAGTTCTTTTTTACCCAAAAAAATAAGTCCTTTTCCATTTATTTATTTTAACATATGTAGTGAGGTAATTTCGGTATTTCTGTAAATTAAATTGTGATAATTAATTTTTTATCACAAATTAATGATTACTATTTCAAAACCTAATGCCGTAGTAAATTTTAACGAATTTAACAACCAAGATTCTAAGAAAATACTTATGATTTAAATTTTTAAAACAACAAATAAATCATATGAAAGAAAAATAAAGGCAAAATTAGTCCTTTTTTTAGTAAACAAGGACAGAAAAAAAAAAATATCACAAAAACGTGAAGTTTCCTTGTTGGAAACAAACAAAAAAAAATTCCTCCTACTTTTTTTGTATTATTTTACGTCTTAATATATTATATTCTTATTAGGAGAAGATATCAAATATTAAATTATATTAGATTTTTTTTTATATAGAACTCCTAAATATAAGGAAAGTTTTTTGATTTTACAACTTTGACCAATGTAAAATATATTTTTAAAGGGTAAATAAGGCGAATGACATTTCGCTAAGGGCCTTCACGCTTTTAATATAGTATAGATACATCTTTGACCAATGTAAAATATGTTTTTAAAGGGTAAATAAGGCGAACGAAATTTTGCTAAGGGCCTTCGTGCTTTTGATATAGTATAGATAATCATGCCACGTGTCAAATGATGTAGCAATCCAAACCAAAAGAATGAACCAATAAAATCATGCCACGTGTCAAATAATGTGGCAATCCAAACCAAATAGATGAGCCAATGAAATCGTGCCATGTGTTAAGAAGGGTGACAATCCAAGTCAAATCAACAACCAATGGAGTTGTGCCAAGTGTTTGATGGTGTTGGTCAGTTCAAAAGTACCAATTCATGCTTTTATAATAATATAGATAGATATAGATTCTTAGTTCGGGGCTTGTATGGAATTGAGTTGTTGTAGTAGCAAGTGTTAGTTGGGAGGTGGGCGAATCCATAGTGCTCCGAAAATCATTTACCCTCCCCAACTTTGTGTTAAAACTCAAACTCCCGCCTTAAGTTTGAACAATATTCATTATCCCCCCTTTATCATAGACATTACCTTTTTGGCCCTTGAATTTTCAATTTTCTCCTCAATTCAATACTTTTTTATTATATGATTTTTTTAAAAATAATTTTAGCTATAACTTAAATTATGTAATACATATTATAAATTCTAATTAGAGTTCATTAAAATTATAAGTAGAATAAGTAATTAGAGTCAATTAAAATTACCTTATCTTTATGATTGCTATTTTAATGTAATGTTGTAAGGCCCATAAAAATTTGTGCTCAAAACCTAGTAGCTCGTAGTGTCAAGTTCCAAATATGTGTTGGGAATGTGTAAAGTTCTAGCTCGCCGCGGTTTGGACCCATTGTACTGATTTATCATTTAAAAATCAAAGAGTCAAAGTTTTTCAGAAAAGTGCTATTTTGCGGTGGCAAATCAAGTATGCGGGCCGCATTTCTGCTGTAGATTGAGTCAGTGATTTTGTTATAATTGAGGTCAAAATGTGGTCCATTATGCGATCGCATAACTGATATGTGGACCACATTTCTATCGCAAAGTGAGTCCTTGTGCCAGTCAAATTTGAGGTCAAAAATACGGTGGGTTATGCAACCGTAAATCATGTATGCGGACCGCATTTCTGCCACAAACCCAAACAGAATGCTAAGAGTTTTGGAGTGCTTTTGCGGTCCATTATGCGAACCGCATTTCCACTCTGCGATCGTAAAGTGAGACCGCATACCTGACTCGGGCTCCTATTTTTCTAAATTTTAAACCCGACCCCCTTTCTAATAAAACACCCTAACCCCTCATTTTAACGATTTTTCTGAACAAACTAGAGATAGGAATGGAGAGTTCTTGAGAGAGGAGGTCTTGCATTCATCAATTTGATTCTTCAAAGTCACCCGGGCCGGAAAATTGCAAAGTAATTATCTTCATCCCCATTCTTGCAGGTAAAATCCCAACCTTTTTTATTGATTTTCAGGTTTAAACATAAAGGGGGGAGTATCATGCATTGATTCTTGAAAATAAAGGATTAAAACGTACATGCATGTCTTTTAAAAACTAAAACCTAGTAAGGGGAAATTGGGTAGAAGTAGAGGTTTGCAAAAGAAGGGTTGATAACCTAAATATGTTCGAGTAGTAATGGTGAACTTCAATCCTAAGATTTATGTGTTTACTTGTGCACTAGATTGACGTTGCTAGACTGTTTGGTGAATTGAAAGTAGAAGTTAAAAGGGAATTCAACTCCAGGTATGTATGGCTAACTTTGACCTTTGTAAAGTCACTTTATTTGGTGTACGACTATTTGGTATGTGATATCTATGTGGATTATTTGTGAAATTCTTGTGATTGGTATACTTTGAGTGGTCGTGGTTAAGTCTCCCGATATAATGGTGAAAGTAATTGGCAACAAACCAAATATGTGTGTGTGTGAATGTGTTTATGTGGTAAGAGCTGAGAAACAAATGATGGATAGAAATTGTAATTGATGCAATCGAAATAGCCGTGGTAATAACATATATGGCTTGTCATGGGAATTACCGTTGTGACTTAAATTACATATGAGCTGTTGAATATGATGGAAATGGCATTGATAGCTATGGAAATTCTTAGTGAATTGTATATTCCTGCTGACCATGCCTCCCGACGATATTTCTAATTCTGATGCAGTTCCAGCTTCCGATCCCGGGGTTCCTGATGAGGACCTTGGAGGAGCCATCCGTATGTTGACCCAGCTAGTGGCCGCTCAAGCCTAGAGATCTCATGATGCCCCTGCATCCTCCAGCGGACAGGGAGATTCTGCCAGTTCCAGAGTCAACTAGTTTCTACGGTTAGCCACTTCAGAGTTCTCAGGCACAGACCCAGAGGCCAATCCACAGGATTTCCTTGATGAAATGTACAAGACCCTTCGAGTAATGAAGGCTTTAGAGACGGAGGGAGTTGAGTTGGCTTCATACAGGTTGAGGGGAGCAGCGTATTCGTGGTTCGAGATGTGGAAGGATTCTCGTGGGGAGGGAAGACCTCCGGCTAGATGGTATGGGTTTGTAGATGCATTTATGGACCATTTTTTGCCTGCCGAGACGATGGCAGCCCATGCCACCGAGTTTGAGGTCCTCAAGCAGGGCAATATGAGTGTTTGGGAGTACCACATGGAGTTTGTAAGATTGTCCAAGTATGCTCCTCAGTTAGTGTCGACCATGGATGTTCGAGTTCGGCGATTCATTCAGGGCCTCAGTCCTTTGGTAGTGAATAAGGCTGCTACAACGGCCTTACACTCGGATATGAATTATGGGAAGATTGTGGGATTGGCTCAAGCCACAGAGGCAAGAAAGTTGAAGATACGGGCGAAAAGGGAGAGTAGCAGCAGGGCCCGATCAGTGGGCCACTCAGGGAGACCAGCTCAGAGGAGAGGGCCATCCCAGTCATATGCTTAGTCCTCAGCAAATGCACCACTATCTATGCACAGTTATCCGCAGAGCAGCCACATGAGACCAGGTTCAGACAGTTGGAGACCCCAGCAGTCTGGTCGTTCGGGAGGGAGATCACAGTAGCAGGGGAGGGATCCATGCACCAAGTGTGGGAGATTCCATACAGAGACTTGTTATTTGGATATCCCGGTGTGTTTTAGGTGCGGGGTGAGTGGTCATATCCAGCGGGACTGTTGTGTGCCCAGTCAGGGCATAGGTAGGGGATTTGCTCAGTCATCCGGTTCTTTAGTCGCCACATCATTTGTGCGTCCTCCAGCCCCAGTAGGGCATGGTGCAGTCAGGGGTAGAGCTCGTGGTAGAGGTGGACCCAGCCGGTTTTATCCTTTGAGTGGTCGCCAAAGTGTAGAGACTTCTCCAGATGTGATTACAGGTATCTTGTCCGTTCAAGCTATTGATTGTTATGCTCTTATTGATCTGTGGTCCTCTTTGTCTTATGTCACCCCATTCATTGCTTCAAGCTTTGGGATAGAACCCGAACAACTTCATGAGCCGTTCTCCGTATCGACTCCGGTTGGTGATTCTATTGCAGTCGCGCGAGTTTATAAGAATTGTGTTGTCATGGTATGTGGTTGTGTTACCACGCCGATCTTATCGAGCTTGGAATGGGGTATTTTGATGTGATTATGTGAATGGACTAGCTTTATCTGTGCTTTGCTAAACTTGACTGCCGAACGAGAGTCATAAGACTCGAGTTCCCTAATAAACCGGTTATAGAGTGGAAGGGGAATGGTGTGGTGTTGAAGGGTAGGTTTATTTCCTACCTTAAGGCTTCAAAGATGATTAAGAAGGGATGTATCTATAATTTGGTCTGGGTGGCGGACACCACTTCAAAAGTGTCTACCCCCGAGTCCGTGCCAGTCGTAAATGAGTTTTTTGAAGTGTTTTCGAACGAGCTTCTAGGGATTTTGCCAGATAGGGAGATTGATTTCGGGATTGATGTATTTCCAGATACACAGCCAATATCTATCTCACCATATAGAATGGCTCCAGCAGAGTTAAAGGAGTCAAAGGAGCAGCTGAAGGATTTATTAGAAAAGGGGTTTATACGGCCGAGTGTGTCGCCGTGGGGTGCTCCGGTTCTTTTTGTTAGAAAGAAGGATGGGTCACTCCGGATGTGTATTGATTATCGGTAGCTCAACAAAATCACCATCAAGAATAAATATCCCTTACCTCGGATAGATGAATTGTTCGACCAATTGCAAGGTGCAAGGTTGTTCTCCAAAATTGATCTACGGTCCGGGTATCACCAATTGAAGATTAGGGAGCAGGATATTCCCAAGACCGCTTTCAGAACTCGCTATGGTCACTTTGAATTCTTGGTCATGTCTTTTGGGCTAACCAACGCCCCGACAACTTTTATGGATCTTATGAATCGGGTCTTCATGCCATTTCTAGACTCCTTCGTGATTATTTTCATTGATGACATCCTTGTTTATTCGCGGAGCTGGGAGGATCATGCGGTCACCTCAGGGCAGTTCTGTAGACTCTTCATCAGCACTAGTTGTATGCTAAATTTTCGAAATGTGAATTTTGGTTGGAGTTTGTTACCTTTCTAGGTCATGTTGTTTCTAGTGAAGGGATTCAGGTAGATCCCCAAAAGATTGCAGCAGTGAAAGATTGGCCTATACCCACGACCCAGACGGAGATTCGTAGCTTCTTCGGTTTGGTAGGGTATTATCGGAGGTTTATAGAGGTATTCTCTACCCTCGCCTAGACATTGACTAAGTTGACGCAGAAAGTAGTTAAGTTCCAATGGTCTTGTGAGAAAAGTTTTCAGGAATTGAAGTCAAGGTTGACCTCGGCGCCAATATTGACCTTGCCCGAAGGCACAGAAGGATTTGTGGCTTATTGCGATGCCTCCAGGGTTAGTTTAGGGTGTATGTTGATGCAACATGGGAAGGTTATAACGTATGCTTCAAGGCAGCTCAAGAGTCACGAGAACAATTATTCGACGCATGATTTGGAGCTTGCGGCAGTTGTGTTTGCTTTGAAAATATGGCGGCATTATCTTTATGGGGTCCATGTGGATGTGTTCTCAGACCACAAGAGTCTTCAATATTTTTTCCAGCAGAAAGAGCTAAATTTAAGGCAGCGACGGTGGTTAGAATTGCTCAAGGATTATGATATGAATATTTTGTACCATCCAGGAAAGGCGAATGTGGTGGCCGACGCCCTCAATCAAAAGTCTATGGGTAGTTTGGCTCATTTGGGAGCAGATCAAAGGCCCTTGGCTCGGGATGTCTATCAATTGGCCAGTCTAGGGGTTTGCATTTCGGCCTCAGACGAGGGGGATGTTATGGTGCATAATGGAGCAGAATCGTCACTTGTAGTAGAAGTCAAGGAAAAGTAGTTTATTGATCTAGTATTGGCTCAGATGAAGGAAGCAGTTTTGAATAACAAGACTTTAGTATTTTCACTCGGTGGTGAGGATGATATATTGCGATGTCAAGGTAGGCTATATGTTTCGGATGTGGATAAGTTTCGGGAGAGGGTAATGGCGGAGGCTCATAATTCCAGGTATTCCGTGCACCCAGGTTCTACGAAAATGTATCATGATCTTAAGAAAATTTATTAGTGGAATGGTATGAAGAGGGGTGTGGCAGATTTTGTGTCTAAATGTCCGAATTGTCAGCAAGTAAAAGCTGAGCATCAGCGGCCCAGTGGGTTAACTCAGCTTATGGAAATACCAATATGGAAATGGGAGATGATCAACATGGATTTCGTGGTAGGGTTACCTCACACTCAGCGCAAATTCGACTCAATTTGGGTAATAGTGGATCGACTCACCAAATCAGCTCACTTCTTGCCAGTCAAGTCTACCGATACTGCAGAACAGTATGCTAAGTTGTATATCAAGAAAATAGTAAGGCTTCATGGCACTCCACTTTCTATTATCTCAGATCGAGGGGCCCAGTTCACAGCTAATTTTTGGAAGAAATTTCAGCAAGGGTTGGGTACTTAGGTGAATCTCAGCACGACTTTCCATCCACAGACTGACGGTCAAGCAGAGCGGACTATTCAGACGCTTGAGGATATGTTACGGGCTTGTGTCTTGGACTTCAAAGGTAATTGGGATGATCACTTGCCACTCATAGATTTTGCTTACAATAACAGCTTTCATGCCAGCATTCAAATGGCCCTATTTGAGGCATTGTACGGAAGGAGGTGTAGGTCTCCGATTGGATGGTTCGAAGTAGGTTAAGCGGAATCTTTAGGGCTAGATCTCGTGCACTAGGCTATGGAGAAAGTTAAAATCATTCAGAAGAGTATGAAAACTGCTCAGAGTCTCCAGAAATTCTATGTGGACGTTTGTCAAAGAGAATTGGAATTTCAAGTTGATGATTGGGTGTTCTTGAGGGTATCTCCTATGAAGTGAGTTGTGCGATTTAGGAAGAAAGGGAAGTTGAGTCCTAGGTATGTCGGGCCGTATCGAATCGCTCAAAGGATAGGATAGGTTGCTTATAGGTTGGAATTGCCTCCTGAAATGTCATTAGTACACCTGGTGTTCCATGTGTCTATGTTAAAGAAAGTGATTGGAGATCTATCCACAATTGTCCAAGTCGAGAGCATCGAGGTTAATGAAGAGTTATCGTATGAAGAAGTTCCGGTTGCTATTCTTGATAGGCAAGTCCGTAAATTGAGAAATAAGAAAGTTTCTTCAGTTAAAGTATTATGGCGAAGTCAACGAGTTGAGGAAGCCACATGGGAAGCAAAAAATGAAATAAAGGAAAAATATCCCCATCTGTTCGAACAAGTCTAGTAGTAATCATGCAAACTCTTATCTCTAAACAAACTGACATTGTGTCTAAATTGGTGCAAAGACACCCCATCTTTTCTTCCTAAATGCTTTACTATTGAAATTTCTTAAGTTGTGAAAGATTTGTATATGTTGTGATTGTTTAAGTCATGTGATTTGGTAAATGAAAGTTTTATAAAAGCTCATGTGGTAAGTAAACAACTAATGGTAGTGTAGATTGGTAATGATTAATTGAAATGCATGTAGTATATTGAAGCGGTTAAATTATATGAGACTCATTGAAGTGACTAATTTATATGCAAAATATAGCAAATGATTGAGTATGTGCAATTGTTGAGGTAATGAGTGATATACCAGTTGTAGGGATAATAGTAATTGTGTAATGGCACTTGGAAATATATTTCGGGGGCTCTCTGACAGGTAGATAAGCCTAATTACAAAGGAAACTCTGGCGAAATTTTCTAAAAATATGGGAGTTTGTGAAAAATTTGGGAATTTGCATATCATGTTTTTCAAAATCAACTGATTTTTTTTCAAAATCCTCATTCGAGGACGAATGATTTTAAGTAGGGGAGGATGTAAGGTCCCGTGAAAATTTGTGCTCAAAACCTAGTAGCTCATAGTGTCAAGTTTCGAATATGTGTTGGGAATGTGTAAAATTCTTCACGGCGAGCTTACTCACCATTGTTTGGACCCATTGTACTGATTTAGCATTTAAAAATCAAAGAGTCAAAGTTTTCCAGTAAAGTGCTATTTTGCGGTCTAGAATGCGGTCGCAAATCAAGTATGCGGACCGCATTTCTGTCGCAGATTGAGTCAGTGATTTGGTTATAATTAAGGTCAAAATTTGGTCCATTATGCAATCACATAATTGATATGCGGACCGCATTTATATCGCAAAGTGAGTCCTTGTGCCAGTCAAATTTGAGGTCAAAAATGCGGTGCGTTATGCGACCGCAAATCGGGTATGCAGACCACATTTCCGCCGTAAACCCAAATAGAATGTTCAGAGATTTGGAGCGCTTTTGAGGTCCATTATGTGGACCGCATTTCCACTCTACGATCAAAAGTGCGCCCGCATACCTGACTCGGGCTCCTATTTTTCTAAATTTTAAACTCGACCCCCTTTCTAATAAAACACCCCAACCCCTCATTTTAACGATTTTTCTGAACAAACCAGAGAGAGGAAGGGAGAGTTCTTGAGAGAGGAGGTCTTGCATTCATCAATTTGATTCTTCAAAGTCACCCGGGCCGCAAAATTGCAAAGTAACTTCATCCCCATTCTTGCAGGTAAAATCCCAACCTTTTTTCATTGATTTTCAGGTTTAAACATAAAGGGGGGAGTATCATGCATTGATTCTTGAAAATAAAGGATTAAAACGTACATGCATGTCTTTTAAAAACTAAAACCTAGTAAGGGGAAATTGGGTAGAAGTAGAGGTTTGCAAAAGAAGGGTTGATAACCTAAATATGTTCGGGTAGTAATGGTGAACTTCAATCCTAAGATTTATGTGTTAACTTGTTCACTAGATTGACGTTGCTAGACTGTTTGGTGAATTGAAAGTAGAAGTTTAAAGGGAATTCAACTCCAGGTATGTATGGCTAACTTTGACCTTTGTAAAGTCACTTTATTTGGTGTACGACTATTTGGTATGTGATATCTATGTGGACTATTTGTGAAATTCTTGTGATTGGTATGCTTTGAGTGGTCGTGGTTAAGTCTCCCGATATAATGGTGCAAATAATTGGCAACAAACCAAATATGTGTGTGTGAATGTATTTATGTGGTAAGAGCTGGGAAACAAATGATGGAAAGAAATCATAATTGATGCAATCGAAACAACCATGGTAATAACATATATGGCTTGTCATGGGCAATTACCGTTGTGACTTAAATTGCATATGAGTGGTTGAATATGACGGAAATGGTATTGATGGTTATAGAAATTCTTAGTGAATTGTTGTTGTTGTTGTTGTTGTTGTTTGTGAATTGTGATTGTTCGGTGGGATCGGGTTGCGTGCCGCAACATGAATTAATAATTTGTGGGTTGTGGTGATAAGGGTGGACGAGGTAATAAGGGTGGTCGAGGTAATAAGGGTGGAAAGTGATCGATATCACTATTGAAATAAAAATATGAGAAAATTGTGAAATTATTAATGTGATAATGTTGAAGGGGAAAAAGGAGAGATTGTAAACTTGTTTGGCTTGATTGTTCCTTTCATGTGTATTTGATTGTTGATTCTATTACTGCTCGTTACTTGTGTATCGTTTGAGTTTACTTGGGGCAAAGTTTGTTCATACATACCAGTACAATTCAAATGTACTAACGTCCCTTTTGCCGGGGGCGCTACATTCGTGTTATGATTGTAGGTGGATCCATAGCAGGTACTCCAGTCCACCGACCTTAGCACTCCTTCACTTCCCGTCAACTGCATTGGTGAGCCCCTTTCCTTTTGGGGCCTTGCGTGGCTCATGCCGCTCTTATATCGAGTCTTGTTTTTGTATTTGTGTAAGGTATAGCTGGAGCCTTGTTACCGGCAAGTATTGTTCATCCTTTTGTATCCTTAGAGGCTCCGTAGACAGGAAATATCGGTTATGAACTTATCTAAATATGTATTTTGTATGTTGGGCGATGTAAGTTGTAAACCTCGTTAAGTAACCATGTATGTTATGTATGTTTGTAAAAAGGAGTTTTAATTATAGATGGCTATTTCCTTTGATTATTGAGTAATGAGAACACAGGGTAACATGTGGGATAAGAAAGGCACCCAGGTCCGCTTGACTGGGGCTACCCGGTCAGGCGCCGGTCATGTCCCTCGGTTTTGGGGCGTGATAAATTGTCACGACCCCAGTTCGCCCTCCATGAACATGTAGTGATAGCACCTAGTCCTTATAACTAGGTAAGCCTAACAATGCGGAAAAACAACCTAAACTTGCGGAATAATTAATTAAAACTAAACAAGTTAAAATAATAACTGAATATAAAGGCCGCTCGGCATATACAACTCAAAAAAAAATGCGGAAGTCTACAACACCATCCCAAAACCCGAAAACTCACCGGAACACAGGCTAACAGAAAGTAAATACATGGCTCTAACTCTAGAATGTCTAAAATTAACAGTACGAAAAGGAGAAAACTAACTGCTAAAGCTAGAATAAGAAAGAGACTCCGGGTCTGCGGACGCGGCAGATGTACCTCGAAATCTCTGCTAGATCTCCCCGTCTCGAGGATGATATGCCTAGGCAGAGCTACCTTGATCTGCACATGAAAAACATGCACAGAAAGGGCATGAGTATACCATAGCGGTACTCAGTAAGTGCCAAGCCTAACATCGGTTGGGTAGTGACGAAGAAGGTCAGGGCCCTACTGAGATAAACATAATATATGATAGGATAAGGAAAACAATATAGATAAAGTCTACAACGAGAATCTAAACAGGATAAATAAGGAAAGTAGTAATAGAAAATAGAAACAAAATAATATAAGGAATATTGCTCACAACAGGAAATAATAGCCGGGGATCTCTCGGTATACCGAGGATCTCTTGGTATCCTCATCATATACACGAGGGATCTCTTGGTATCCCGAGGATCTCTTAGTATCCTCAAAAATTACATTTACATGAGCCAGGGGTCTCTTCATATCTCGAGGATCTCTTGGTATCCTCAAAACCTACATTTACATGAGCCAGGGATCTCTTGGTATCCCGCATCCTCAGTCCAGAACATAACAAGTATAGGGGAATCTCACGAGATGTCGTCCCATAGTCCCAATTTAAAACACATAATAACAGCACAAAACATTAGTATAAATACTAAACTAAGAACAAGTAATAGAAAATCCTAGCCTAACATGCTTCACGTAGTACAAACAAGGCTGTTTAAGCACTTAGGCAAGTGAGTCAAATAAACATGCTTCTCTAAACTAGCATAGGATAAACTTACAATTTTAAATAAACAGATAAGCAAGAAAAACTCAATTTAAATACTTCAAGTAAAAATGGATTTCCAACAATTAGCTCAAGTACGCACTCGTCACCTTACTACGAGGCTTTCAAATATCAAATATCATGTCCTAAGGGGAAGAGGTCCCCCACACAAGGTTAGACAAGCCATTTACCTCGAACCGGCACAAAAATCAATGTAGAAACCATGCCCTTGTCACGAGTATCCAACTCCAAATGGACCAAATAATTCAATTACATATCGTAAATAACACCTCAAGCAATTGATTTCACTATTTAATTTAAAGCTAAGACGTGAATTTAGGTAAAATGACCAAAATGCCCCTTAAGACAACATCTCAGAACCAGATAATTTTATAATTTTCAGAACCCGCGTACTCTCACGAGTCTATACATAACAAGAGTACTGAAATCGGAGTCCAAATGACCTCTCAAATTCTCAATTAAAGGTCTAAGAACTTTTCCCCCAATTTCTACCAAAATTTCAGAATTAATTGTTGAAATTAACTAAAGATTGATGGAATATAACTAGAAAGGGTTAAAGAAATATTGCCCAATGATCTCCTCTTCAAAAACCTCTCAAAATCGCCCTCTCCCGAGCTCCAATTTGATTTTTTTCCAACTTTTGAAACTAAGCCCTCGAATTTCTTATTTCATTACAGTGATTTCTGCTTCTGCGGTTAAGGGACCGCACCTGTGATCCCGCTTCTGCGGCTTACCCTTAAGTGCCCAGGTTCCGCTTATGCGGTCTCATACTGCACCTGCGGATTTCGCTTCTACGGAATATATACCGCTTTTGCGGTTTCAAACGAATAGCCCAGGGCTGCATCTGCGATGATGATCTCGCAGGTGCGTAACCGCATGTGTGGTTAAACTTCCGCACCTGCGAAAAATTGAGGGAGCACCAAATTCTGCTCCTATGATAGCCATGCCGCTTCTGAAGCTCCGTACCTGCGGAACCCAAACCGCATGTGCGGTTATGATAGGTACCACAAAATCTTCAGCAGCCCTTCAACTCCAAAACCTCCCGTCACCCATCCGAATTCATCCCGAGGCCCCCGGGACCTCAACCAAAAGTACCAATAACACCTAATACCTCATTCAAACTTACCCTTAAACCACCTAAAACAATGTCGAAAACTCGATTAAATCAAGGATTTAAGCCTAAGAACTTCCAATTTCATCAAAATACACTTTCGATCAAAAACCTAAACAAAACACGTCTAAATGACCTGAAATTTTGCACACACGTCCCAAATGACATGACGGAGCTACTGCAACTTCCGAAATTCCATTCCGACTCTCAAATCAAAAACTCACTATCGGACCGAAAACTTAAAAAATTCACACTTCGGCATTTCAAGCCTAAATTAGCTACGGACCTCCAAAATAAATTCCGAACACGCTCCCAACCCTGAAATCAACTAATGGAGCTAATGGAACCATTAGATTTCTATTTTGAGGCCGTATTCACACTGTTGCGACTATGGACCACTTTCCAACTCTTAAGCTCTCATTTAGGGACTAAGTGTCCCAAAACTCTTTGAAACCCAACACCGAATGTCCCAACAAACCAAAATAGCAAAAATGAACTTAGGGGAAGCAGTTAATAGGGGATCGGGATGCTAATTCTTAAGACGACCGACGGGGTCGTCATACAAATGCATATTAAATATATATATTTAAACTATATTTTCTAAGAGACGGAGCTAGAAATTCATATAAGAGGATTGAAAAATACCCCTTTTTTTAATTTCGGAATTAACTTGTGAGCTAAGATAACTTAGGGTATTTTTAAATCCTCTTATATGAAAAACTCGGATTGAACTTGTGAGCTAATGTGATGACCCAATAGGTTGTTTTAAATTAAAATTCTATGACACCAAGGCCTTGAAAACCTCATTTAGAGCTACCTCGATTTGTGTGTACAGTCCGGGCACGTAGCCGAAAAGCTTAAATGAAAAACTATGTGAAAAGTGATAAGTTTTGACTATAAAATGAATAAATTTGACTTTGGTCAGTGTTTTGGGTAAACGGATCTGGACCTATGATTTGACTGTCCCGGAGGATCCATAGGAAAATATGGGACTTGGGCGTATGCCCGAAAACGAATTCCAAGGTCCCAAGCACGAGAAATGAATTTTTGAAAGAAATTGTTTTCTGAAATTGCTTAAGGAAATTTGAGATGAAATTTGATAAGAACATGTTAGTATCAGGCCCGTATTGTGGTTCCGGCACCCGGTACAGGTCTTATATATGATTTAAAATGTTTCTGTGAAATTTGGTGAAAACGGACGCCGTTTGACGTGATTCGGACCTAAATTGGAAAATTTGATGTTTTGGAAAGTTTGAAAGAATTTATGGATTTTGAGGTTTAATTCGATGTTTACGATGTTATTTTGGTGATTGGATCGCGCGAATAAGTCCGTAAGATGTTTTTGATGTTGTGTGTATATTTGGTTTGGAGCCCCGAGGGCTCGGGTGAGTTTTGGATAGGCCAAGGGTGCATTTTTAACTTTAAAAAAAATTGCTGGTGTTTCAAACCTGCAGGCTTCACAATTGCGAAGCCTGCCTCGCAAATGCGAGATCACAATTGCGAGCCTGCTATCGCAAAAACGAGAGGTGACCTGGGCAACTTCCTTCGCGAATGCGAATTCTATGTCGCAAATGCGACGCCCGTTGAAATCCTCTATGATCGCAAATGCGATGTACACTGGGATGGCTTGAAGTCGCAAATGCGACTGTTTGTTTGCAAATGCGAAAAAGCCCAGACTTCCTAAGAGTTCGCAAATGCGAACATGGTTTTGCAATTCCCATATCTACAGATGTTGGAGTTCGCAATTGCGAACCCCTATTCACATTTCCCATAACTGAGACTTCCATTTTTCTATACTTAGCCAATTTTAAGTCATTTTTAACATCTTTTTCAAACACAAACTCCTTTGGACGATTTTCCAAGAACAAATCAATTGTAAGTTAGTTTTTACTCATTTGTTTCAATCACTAACATATTTTAACATTATTTCAACCTAAAATCAAAGATTTTCATGGGGAAAATTGGGTGTTTTGGGTAGGAAACCTAGGTTTTTTAAAAATTGGGGATATGGACCTCAATTTGAGGTTCGATTTCAAAACAAATTATATATTTGGGTTCGTGGGGGAACGGGTAACCGGGTTTTGGTTCAAACCTCAAGTTTTGACCGAGCGGGCCCGGGGGCGATTTTTGATATTTTGGACAAAACTTTGGAAAACTCATTTTCATGCATTGGGATTGATTCATTTAGCGTTTATTATTGTAATTAAGTAATTTCTGATTATATAAGAGCAAATTGGCGGTGGAACCAAGGGGTAAAGCTATAATTGAGACTTGAGTTGTGTTCAAGGCATCGAGGTAAGTGTTTGGTCTAACCTTAACTTGAGGGATTAGGAGTCGAGTCCTATTTGCTACGTGATTATTGTTGAGTATGGCATATAGGCATGGTGACGAGTATCTATACGTTGGTTTCTAGCATGACCGTGGGTCTTATAATTTGATTTTCATGATTTCGGTGGACAATCTATGCTTTAGAAGTGATTTCTATTTGTTGTGAGAAGTTAAAGAAGTAATTGTGACTTTTGTACATCGTGGAGCAATGGCTCAAGATATATTACAAATTTGTGAAAGTAAGTGAGTTGATTGAACACTTTGGAGAATTGGCTCAAGTGGTAAAGCGAGTTGTGAAGTAAAAGTGAAAAGAGAACGAGTTATTAACTTGTTCCCTTGCCGGGATATTATTGTTTATTTGGTTATCTCCCTTGTTGGGATGTTGATATTGTTGATGTTGTTCTCTTGCCGGGATTCCTATTATAATCTTTTTTATTCCCTCGCCCCATTGTTGTGATTTTGTTTGGGTGAGGAAGAGTGATAAAGCAAGAAGGGAGATGCCATGCATTATTTCTTTCGTGAGGAAAGAGTGTAAAGCACGAAGGGTGATGCAGTACAGCACGATGTACCATTTCGTGCCTATTATATTGATTTCATGGTGAGGAAAGAGTGTAAATCACGAAGGGTGATTCCGTGCCACACGATGTACCATTCCGTGCCTATTATATTGATTCTTATGGTGAGGACGAGAGTAAAAGCACGAAGAGTGATGTCGTGCACTTGTCCTTGATTTCCCTGATTCTTGCTGATAATTGAGTTGTGTTGTTCTTTATGTTTATTTTACTAATTTCCTGTTGTACTTGATTTTATGGTGATCTCATTGATTCCCTTACCCTAATTGCATTAATTGTCTTATTCCACTATTACTGTGACTCTTATGTTGACATTTCCTTTATTGTGTTACTTGTTATTATTGGATCAAGGTATCCTTCCGCAACATTACGCCTTGAATTTATGATATAATTGCCACATGTTTATGTGACTTAATTGCTACTTGACATTTAGTATACTAAATATTAAATTGCCTAATATCTCCTTAAATTCCATAATTACTTGCTATTTGTCATTTTTGTTTTCCTCGGTGAATCATAATTATTGTGTACTTGCTATTAATTGTTGCGTTTGTTGGAGTAAATTTCATTTGGAAGAACTGTTGATATAATAAAATGGGAGCGAGTGGTACGCCTACCACGGGATTTAATGAGATAGGAGCAGGTGGTACGCCTACCATGAGATTTAATGAAATGGGAGTGGGTGGTACGCCTACCACAAGATATGAAAAAGGGATCGGATTGCACGCATGCAATGAGTTGTGAACCGAGAGTGAAATATGCCTTTGTTTTTCTTATCCTTGTTAGAAGTTAAATTTTGGTTTCCTGAAAATTCTCTTGAGATTCTGCTTTCCCTGTTATTTCCCACAGCATGTTCCCCCTCCCATATTGACTGGTTATTTCCTGTATTTCTTTTCCGCTGTATCTATATATTTAAATTGCACGGGTTTATTTGGTAGTCTGGTCCTAGCCTCATTACTACTTCGCCGTGGTTAGGCCAGACACTTACCAACACATGAGGTCGGTTGTGCTGATACTACACTGTACACTCTTTTGTGTAGACCCCAGTAGAGTAGACTTCAGATAGCGGTGGGATTGCTGATTCGAGCTCATCAGGTGACCCGAGGTAGTCCTACAGGCGTCCGCATGCCTTGGCGTCTTTTTCATCTACTATTCCTCTTTCTTTCATGCATTTCCAAAGACAGTGTTGTATTTATTTCTTTTTTACCTTTATTTGTAGTATTCTTAGACTGTCTGTGAAACTGTGACACCAGCTCTGGGTAGTCGAGACTCAAATAGTTGTATTAGATATTCATGTCCAGATAGCTTATTATTTTTCTTTCGCTTATGTTAAATCCCGCTGTTAAAATGTTATATCTTCGTAATTGTTAAAGAATATAAAATGGGTAAAAAGTTAAATTGTTCAAATGATTGGCTTGCCTAGCTCACATTAGTAGGTGCCATCACGACTCCCGATGGTGGGAAATCCGAAGTTGGTATTAGAGATCTAGGTTACATAGGTCTCACAGTTCACAGACAAGCTTAGTAGAGTCTGAGGGATTCGTACAGAGACTTCTGTATTTATCCCCCAGAGGCTACAGAGTTAGGAAAAGTTTCACCTCTATTCTTCCCTATCGTGCGATTTTGTTCTCTCAATGCTCAATTGAGACCTCTACTCTTGTCCTTTCGCGAATGGCGAGGTCATGTACCACTTCTTCAGCTGAGCAGTAGCACAGACCAGTGATATATCAGATACGTCTTCGGAGGCTTTGTTGAGGTAAAGGTATTAGAGGTGGAGGTGTAGGTATTAGAGATGGAGGTGCAGGTACTGTTCTGGTTTGTGGTAGAGAAGCTTCGATTTTATTTTGCACCGTATCTAGTCATGCCTTGTGATTCATTGAGTGTTCTTGTTTATGTGTCTACACCGGTGGGTGATTCTATTGTGGTCAATTGAGTTCATCGTTCTTGTATTGTGGTGATTGAAGGTCTTGAGACTCGTGTAGATTTATTGCTTTTAGACATGGTTGACTTCGATATTATATTGGGGATGGACTGGTTATCAGCTTACCATGCTATCTTGGACTGTCATGCCAAGACTGTGACCTTAGCTTTACTGAGTTTGCCTCGTTTAGAGTGGAGTGGGACTCCTGGTCATTCTACCCGCAGTCTCATCTCGTATATGAAGGCTCGACGTATGGTCGAGAAGGGATGTTGGCCTATTTGGCATATGTTCATGATTCTAGTGTTGTGGTTATTTCCATTGATTTTGTGCCCATTGCTCGTGAGCTTCCTAAGGTTTTTCCCTTCAGACCTGCCAGGTATGCCACCCAACAAGGATATTGGCTTTTGCATTGATTTGGCTCCGGGCACTCAGCCCATTTCTATCTCGCCGTATCGTATGGCCCCGTCTGAGTTGAAAGAGTTGAATGAGCAATTGTAAGACTTGCTTGAGTAGGTTTTTCTTAGACCTAGTGCTTCACCTTGGGGTGCGCCGGTGTTGTTTGTCAAGAAGAAGGACGGATCGATGAGAATGCGTATTGATTACCGGCAGTTGAACAAAGTTGCAATCAATAATAAGTATCTATTGCCGAGGATTGATGATTTGTTTGATCAGCTTCAGGGTGCCAATGTATTTTCGAAGGTTGACTCAAGATCTAGCTACCATCAGTTGAGGATTAAGGCACCCGATGTCCCCAGGAAAGCTTTCAGTACTCGGTATGGGCATTATGAGTTTTTGGTTATGTCATTTGGGTGACGAATTCCCCAACAACGTTTATGGATTTGATGAATCGAGTGTCCAAGCCTCATTTGGATTCGTTCGTGATAGTCTTCATTGATGATATTTTGATCTATTCCCGCAGCCGAGAATAGCACAAGCAGCATCTTAGGGGAGTTTTTCAGACTTTGAGGGATAGTTAGTTAAATGCAAAGTTCTCCAAGTGTGAGTTCTGGTTGAGTTCAGTTGCATTTCTGGGTCATGTGGTGTCAGCAGAGGGTATTCAGGCTGATCCGAAGAAGATTGAGGCAGTCAAGAACTGGCCTAGACCAGCATCAGCTACAAAGATTCGGAGTTGCTTGGGATTGGCAGGCTACTATCGTCGGTTCGTGGAGGGGTTTTCATCTATTGTATCCCTGATGACCAGGTTGACCCAGAAGGGTGCCCAGCTCAGATGGTCAGATGAGTGTGAGGCGAGATTTCAGAAGCTCAAGACAACTCTAACTACGGCACCAGTGTTGGTTTTGCCCACAGTTTCAGGGCCTTATATAGTTTGTTGTGATGCTTCTTGTATTGGGCTTGGTGCAGTGTTGATGCAGGATGACAAGGTCATTGCCTATGCTTCACGATAGTTGAAGATTCACGAAAAGAACTATCCAATTCATGATTTGGAGATGGCCGCCATAGTTCACGCATTGAAGATTTGGAGGCATTATCTGTATGGTGTGGCGTGTGAGGTGTTCACGGATCACAAGAGTCTTCAGTATTCGTTCAAGAAAAAGGAGTTGAATTTAAGGCAGAGGAGGTGGTCGGAGTTGTCGAAGGATTTTAGATATCACAATTTTGTATCATCCGGGAAAGGCCAATGTGGTGGCCGATGCTTTGAGTAGGAAGTCATCGCATTTCATTCCTGTGGAAGTCTCTTTTTAATCTGAGAGGTTAGCTAAAATCTACATTCAGGAGATTGTTCTCCTTCATGGTGTGTCTGTATCTATCATTTCAGACCGGGGTATGCAGTTTACCTCGCGCTTCTGGAGAGCAGTTCACCGAGAGTTGGGCACGCGAGTTGAGTTGGGCATGCGAGTTGAGTTGAGCACAGCATTTCATCCCTAGAAGGGCGGCCAGTCCAAGAGGACTATTCAGTTTTTAGAGGATATGCTCCGAGCTTGTGTTATTGACTTTGAAGGTTCGTGGGATCAGTTTTTGCCCTTATCAGAGTTTGCCTACAATAACAGCTACCAGTCGAGTATTTAGATGGCTCCTTATGAGGCTTTATATGGTAGGCGGTGTCGATCTCTAGTTGGACGGTTTGAGCCAGGAGAGGCTCAGCTGTTGGGTATATATCTATTTCAGGAGGCCTTGGACAAGGTCAGGATCATTCAGGATAGGCTTCATTCAGCTCAGTCCAGGTAAAAGAGTTATGCAGACCGCAAGGTTCGAGATGTGGATTTTATGGATAATGAGCGGGTATTGCTCTGAGTGTTGCCTATGAAGGGCGTGATGAGATTTGGGAAGAAGGGCAAGCTTAGCCCTAGGTTCATTGGCCCATTTGAGATTCTTGATAGAGTGGGTGAGGTGGCTTATAGACTTGTATTGCGGCCGAGCTTATCAGTCGTGCATACAGTGTTTCATGTGTCCATGCTTCGGAGGTATCATGGTGATCCAGCCCACGTGTTAGATTTCAGCACTGTCTAGTTGGACAGGGATTTGTCTTATGAGGAGAGTCGGTGGCTATTCTAGACCGACATGTTCATCAGTTGAGGTCGAAGAGTTTTCCTTCTGTTCGTGTTGAGTGGAGAGGTAAGCCTCCTGAGGCACTAACCTGGGAGTCCGAGTCTGATATGCGGAGCCGTTATCCCCATCTTTTTCCTGACTCAGGTACTTCCTTCTTATGTCCGTTCGAGGACGAATGTTTGTTTTAGAGGTGGGGATTGTGATGACCCAAAAAGTCACTACTTGTTTCAAATTAAATTTTATGACTCCGAGGCCTTGAAAACGTCATTTAGAGCCATCTCAATTTGCGTGCACAGTTCGGGCGCATAGGCGGAAAGCATAAATAAGAAACTGTGTGAAAAATAATAAGTTTTGACTGTAAAATGAATTAATTTAACTTTGGTCAATGTTTTGGGTAAATGGAGCCGGACCTGGACCCGTGCTTTAATAGTTCTGGAGGGTCCGTAGGAAAATATGAGACTTGGGTGTATTCCCGGAATAAAATTCCGAGGTCCCAAGCCCGAGAAATGAATTTTTGAAAGAAATTGTTTAAGGAAATTTGAAATGAAATTAGATTAGAAAATGTTAGTATTGGGCCCGTATTATGGTTTCGATGCTCGGTACAGGTCTTGTATATGATTTAAGAGGTTTCTGTGAAATTTGGTGAAAACGGATGCCATTTGACGTGATTCGGACCTAAATTGGAAAATTTGATATTTTGGAAAGTTTGAAAGAATTTATGGATTTTGGGGTTTAATTCGATGTTTATGATGTTATTTTGGCGATTTGATAGCTCGAATAAGTTTGTAGGATATTTTTGAGGTTGTGTGTATATTTGGTTTGGAGCCCCGAGGGCTCGGGTGAGTTCTGGATAGGCTACAGGTGCATTTTTAACTTTAAAAAAATTTGCTGGTGTTTCAGACTTGCAGGATTCGCAATTGCGAAGCCTGTCTCACAAATGCGAGATCGCAATTGCGAGCCTGCTATCGCAAAAGTGAGAGGGACCTGGGCAACTTCCCTTCGCAAATGCGATGCCCGCTGGAATCCTCTATGATCACAAATGCGAGGACGACCTTCGCAAATGTGATGTATGCTGGGATGGCTTGAAGTCGCAGATGCGACTGTTTGTTCACAAATGCGAAAAAGTCCAAACTTCCTAAGAGTTTGCAAATACGAACATGGTTTTGCAATTCCCATATCTGCAGAGGTTGGAGTTTGCAATTGTGAACCCCTGTTCGCATTTCCCATAACTGAGACCTGAATTTTTCTATACTTAGTCGATTTTAAATCATTTTTTACATCTTTTTCAAACACAAACTCCTTTGGGCGATTTTCCAAGAACAAGACTTCTTCAAAATCGATTGTTAATTAGTTTTTATTCATTTCTTTCAATCATTAATATCTTTTAACATAATTTCAACCTAAAATCAAATATTTTCAGGGCGAAAATTGGGTGTTTTGGGTAGTAACCTAAGGTTTTAAAAATTTGGGGATTTGGACCTCAATTTGAGGTCCGATTTCAAAACAAATTATATATTTGGGTTCTTGGAGAAATGAATAATCAGGTTTTGGTTCGAACCTCGGGTTTTGACCATGTGGGCCCGGGGGCGATTTTTGACTTTTTGGGCAAAACTTTGGAAAACTCATTTTCATGTATTGGGGTTGATTCATTTAGCGTTTATTGATGTAATTAAGTAATTTGTGATTAGATACGAGCAAATTGAAAGTGGAACCAAGGGGTAAAGTTATAATTGAGACTTGAATTGTGCTCAAGGTATCTAGGTAAATGTTTGGTCTAACCTTAGCTTGAGGGATTAGGAGTCGAGTCCTATTTGCTACGTGATTATTGTTGAGTACGACATATAGACATGGTGACGAGTATCTATACGGTGGTATCTAGCATGACCGTGGGTCTTATAATGTGATTTTCATGATTTCGTCTAACAATCTATGCTTTAGAAGCGATTTCTACTTGTTGTGAGAAGTTAAAGAAGTAATTGGGACTTTTATACATCGTGGAGCAATGGCTCAAGTTATATTACGAATTTGTGAAAGTAAGTGAGTTGATTGAAACCTTTGGAGCATTGGCTCAAGTGGTAAAGTGAGTTGTGAAGTAAAAGTGAAAAGAGAAAGAGTTATTAAATTGTTTCCTTGCCGGGATATTATTGTTTATTTAGTTATCTCCCTTGCCGGGAGGTTGATATTGTTGATGATGTTCCCTTGCCGGGATTGTCACGACCCCAATCCCGATCGTGATGACGCCAAACATCGAATGCTAGGCAAGCCCGACCATATAACACTCACCACTCAACCACACAACCCATTTTCCAATTTATAGCATTAGATTATCAGATGATATAGTTCTAAACAGTGATTATAGACAGAAGTGGTACGGAAATCACAACAACTGCCAATAAAACTCCCAAAGACCTGGGGTCATGAGTCTAGAGCCT